>CAXARK010000519.1:0-16492 GCA_963971205.1 Aethes cnicana
AATCGCACTGGAATAGGCATTTTTGAACTTGATGTAATAAATTAAAAAAGTAATAACTAAGTTTGAACATTTATCATCGGCCAAAATTATTAACCTTCAATATGTTTACTTGTTAAAATCACGTTGATCATTAAGTTCATACCTTGCAAGCTAATAAAGATAGAAAACAAAGTTTCGTTTTATTTTAAAGATTTTTTTTTAGTTTTTCTATAAGCGCAAGCAATGGGGCAGAAAGGGGGCAGGGTAAAATCTGAAGTAAAGTCATGTTGGTAAGTTATTTACTGTGACTAAGTACAATTCGTCATTACTATATCAGCTGAAAGACAATGCTATGTCCATAGGCCTCTTCCAAGATTCACCACACAAACTAGTCCTGTGCATCACGCATCTATCTATTATTCATGAACATTCTGAACCATTAGTTCTGCCTTCATCCTATGTCGGTTATCCTATGTAGAATATGGAGACTAATTTCTGATTCTAGTGAGTCTTAGTTCTACAGGGTGGACTAGAGCCAATTACACTGACTACATCTAGTCAACTAAATCATGTATGGTCACTAGATGTGGCATAGTGTATATTCATGTAGAGCTATCATCATCATGCCGGCTGAAAGACGTCCACTGATGGACATCACCAAGGCTCACCACTTAGATCGGACCTATGCCGCTCGCATCCTCTGCATTCCGATCTTCACCAGGCTTACCAACAGCTCGCCTCCCGGTTCGCGGACGCCACTCGAGAACTTTCTGGGCTCATCGGCCATCAGTCCTGCGAGCAATGTGCCTCGCCTAATGCACTACTCTATGTCTTAATGCACTAGAAGTAGAGTGGAGTACAGGCATCGGTACGGAACTTGAGCCTTTGTTGCACAGAAGCCAAAAATAAGGTCTCATCGGCAGAGGGACGCGGGATGCAGTGCAGGGGGCGCTTTATCGTGAGCGCACACTTATTGGCCCTTTAAGCGTCTGTAGGTCGCGCATCAGCCGTTCAACAGCCACACAACCGCAAGACTTACGAGATCTAATGCTATACAAGACAGACGAGCCGTAGAAAAACATGCAGAGGCGCCGCAGCATTCGGTGTGGCTCGGGTTTCAGTCGTAAACATGCGCAGAAATCCCCTCTACTTTCGCTCGTGCCGCGACATGTAATCGCTGTTTGAAATTTCTGATTGTAATGAGACTTACCGGGGTGTAATTGAGGGGCGCGCGGCTGACGGCGATCGCGGGGAATCCTGAGGGCTGGGGGCTGGCGGCCTGCACGTAGCCGACGCTGTCGGCGGCTGAGCCGTACACGTCGAGCGCGGGGCCCGGCGAGCTGGCGGCTGGGAAGCCGGCGCGGCCGCTAGCGGCGTGCGGCGACGCCGGGGGCCCGAATCCGGCCGCCGCTGCCTGGTAGTTGTTCATCACTGCGGAGGTGTGCAATCAAAAATTAGCAAGGCAATTGGTGTTTTAGCTGTTGCGTAAATATCTTTTTTTTGTCTTTTTGTTTGTGCTGAGTTTTCATATTATTACACATGATTTGCAAGATATACTTCTTATTTGCTGATGTAGGAGCTTGTCGACAAGTTGACAAATTATATGGAAAGCATGATCACCTTTTTTCAATTTCACTTCATTTGTGGGATCGGCGTACAAAGATCGCTTTTGTATGAAATCCATTTCATAAGCAACCGTGAGATAGCAAATGTATGGAAACGTGAAATTTAATCCCTCGTTTCATTTCTGAAGAGTCGTTTGGCCAAACACAATTGCTTATTTTCATATATAAAAGGCAAAAACACTAACCACCATTAAGCTTTTAATGCGACAGTTGAATTAAGCTTTTGTAAGTCTATTTTGTAAGAACTTTAGAGGTAATTTACGTAAAAGTTTACATAGCTATTGTTCAACTGTCGTATGGTAATTGTAAGTGAATAATAGCAGAATGTAATAAGTATTATGTATGTACGTGACATGGCTTGTAAGTGGCAAGGCGTGTCAACATGAGTGTTCAGCTCTGTTTAAATTATCGTGCTACTTGCTTAATGACATTTAAATGACTGTAGAATGGAAGAATAAGAGGACAGCGAAGTATGGTAATATAATAACCTAAACTGATTTTGCTTAAGCTTCGCGTCCTCTTATTGCTCTCATTGAAACGATGGTCAACGTGGAAAATTAATTATAGAACATTGAAACAAAAACAGCGATATAGCACAGGAAACCAAACGAAAAGGGAAACAAGTAAAGCAGTCGTTATACTTAATTCCGCTCTGGTGTATTGTGTTTAATTGTTGGACCAAATAAAGTTCGACGTAAGTAGGTAACTAGCGCATAAAGAACATCCAATGCCGGGGGAAAACGAAATTGTAATTCACAAAGGCTAAACAACATTAAATGGCATGGGGATACAAATTGTTGAACAAAATACTGTACACGAAAGGGACAAATTTACCAATTATGTAAGTGTTTTTGTGTACTGCTAGGTGAAAATCACGACATTAAGATTATGCCTTCACCCAGTCTTCTTGTAATGTACTCTTAATAACATAGTTATTTTAAATTTGACATTTATTGCAGCTATGTCCTATATCAGCAGACGTAAAACTGAGAAGGGGCGGTGCAAGTGAAGGGGAACGTTGGTAGTTTAAACAGAATTTTGGTCGGCCTTCTGAAAGTGACGCCAATGTTGGTAGCGACTGGGTATGCTGAGAGGGCATTGCGTGCAGCTGGACGTGCGGAGCGGCGAGCTCACCTGAGAGCGCCTGCGCGAGAAGTGGTGTGTTGTTGTTCGGTGTCAGTTGGCCGTTGGTCAGGTCAACTGCAAACATACACACGGTTCGCATTCGCTCCACGTAAGAAGGACGCCCTCGTTAGTGACACACATCCATGACTGAACCATCGCATTTTTGAATTTCGAAAACTCCGGGCAACACCTCATCTCTTCTGAATTTAGCATATTGAACGGTAAAGTGACTATCGATGTAATCCCAACTCAATATTAAAGTTCTCCAGCGCGGATAAAGTTGGAGCGCGTAAATGCATGAATAATTTAGCCGTTGGAGACAGATGCCGAGCTGACGATTGAGGACAACGAAGACTCCCTGGGCTCAGATTATGTCGGAACAAAAAATATCACGTATGTCACGTGCATTCAAATGAAAAAGAGTGCTCCAAGTTTCGCGGGTATAAATCACAGAGGGTGAAAAAAACTTTTACAAACTATCCAGTAAATTATCCGACGTGAGTTCTCGCTGGCACGCGGCGGTCTGCTTATTGAATAGGGAAAGCATTAGCATACGGCGCACGTCGCCGCGTCTTGCCGCCGCGCCCGCGCCGCGCACGCACCGCGCGGCCGCCACCCGGCGAGGCGCGGTGCACAACGATTGCGCGAAGGGTTGCGGACGCAATATGTCTGCGTACTCGTGATTTATACTGCGAGCGGAGATTCTCCGCAGACTTACTTGTTACTCCGTTTAGCAAATTAAGAAATAAGACGGAGCATTCCGAATATAAAGTGGATAAACTGACGTTAATTTTAGCGTAGGATATGTTTTATTCAATTTCGGCGAAACCGTAAGCCTCTTGAATATCTTGACAAGAAATCACTTATTAAGTAGCCGATTAATATTCGTATCTCTTTTTTGCTTGCTCATACTGCCTCCATTAGCCCTATCAGCTTGTACGACAAATTTTATTTTTGTCAGATGCGCGAGTTATCATTCGGTGTGAAAAATGGAGGTCCGCGGTCGCACCAGGTGATTACCGGCCTGCGAGTGACTTTGCGAAAAAAGTACAATATAAGTAATGGAGGATGAATGATAGATGGCGTCCCGCTCGCGCCCGCGTGCGCCCCGCCCGAACTAAAATGCTGACACGTTTTAATAACATTACTTTGCGTTGCGAGAGGCTATTTATTTTAGGGTTGCCGTGTAGCAAATATGAAGTGGAGTGTTAGTTTAGACACGTCTCTCGATCGTTAGCGTGTCGATCCGGCAAAGTTCATTCTTTTCCCATTATTTAAGGAAATACGCTTTGGAAAGCAATGTTTACCTATAAAGAAAAACCGTGCTGCCGCTTTGGGAAAAATTTTCCAACTAAGGTTGCAAAGCAGGGCTCAAAGTTCAGCGAGAAAGGGGTTGCTTAAGAAGGTCAGCTACGCAGTAATGTTTTTTTGGAATTTCTTCTGTTTCTTACTCTACACGCATACCCAATCGTAGCATGCTAGCTTTTATGGGCTCATTTATATTTAAACAATCAAATCTGGATTTTAAAGCTTTATATAAAATGTCCGGTGGATAATCAGGACACAAAAATAGCAGTGATGTGTCATAAACACACTGTCGCATTCGTAGCCAGGGTCGGCGGCGATCAAAGTCAGCGGCAGGATCGGCTGCCGAGCTCAAATAATTTATGATTCAGCTTACAGGCGCGGAGGAGCAACTCTGTTGTTAGTTAACGTCGGTCATATCTGCGTCGGACGTTAACTTCCACTCGGAAACTTGCGTGGGCATAACAATAAAATTGCGTCGGACGCCTTGGATTTCAAATATGCAACGAGAGGCAAAATGATCACGTACACGCTGACGTTTCAACTGGTTGCGTGGGTAACTATGCGAGATTGAATCATATATACATGTTGCTGATTTAATTAATGCATGTTCTCTAAGATATCACTCATTTAAGATCCCACGATCTGTCAAAGGGGCGCCCGGGGATGAGAATGTAGCCGTCTCAACTTGGCGGGGTCAGCGCGTTAACAACATGAGTGATGTCCTAATATTCTCCGTGCGCTCCGTGCAGGTGAGGCATACATCTATAAATTCAGGAGCCGTCCTGCGAGAGCTATTCGAACTTTCATAATTGCGAAGTTCGGGGGAAACTTAATAATTCTTCTTCAGAAGTGGGATGACGGTCGAACGGGAATATTCACAGAGCGTACTGCCGTAACACCCACCCTTGAAGCTACTATATTACAAGTGCCAGCTTTTTGTATCTTCCACGCAATATAAAAGTTTAACATGAAAATATTCGATGTGTTACGGAGTTTTTGAGTTAATTGATGTATGGGAAAGTTTCACTTAGAGTAATGCTGTTCAAGAGAGCGGATGACGTAAGGCTAGAGTGTTGGAGGGTGAAATTCCGGTGTTAAGTTGATCGCAGGCCGTCAATTTTTTACCCGAATGGACCGGAAGGATGGTTATGTTTTCGGATTGCATATATGTATGTATATTTCTAAACGGCTTCATGGATTGTAGATTGTGAGGTGTCGCTACATTGCGGTATATCAAAAGTTGTATGAAGACGCTTTTTTCATTAAAAAATAGCCTATGACACTTTAATCGATGATAGTTAACTGCAAGGACTACGTTTAGCTACGTTACGTATGGATATTTGAATCGACCCAAACCATTGTTTCTAATTTCAAATGTCTAAAAATTAAATCATCTCGAACCATTTGAAAATAGAACCTAAATAGGTAAATTTTCAAAAAAAAATCACTTCTTTACGATACGAGATACGAGATTATCTGAATTGAAACTGTATCACATAATGTACGAAATAATTCAATATTTCAAGGTAGATATAATGAATATTTCAAGATATTGTTCCATGTAACATTGTTTGCTTGAGCCAATTCCACCACAATGTAATAACTACATTGTTCATTTCTAAGAAGCATTAATAAAACAAAATTCCCAAGGACAATGCACCGGGAGTGCAACTTAGTACCGCGCGTGAATTCAAGCACTCCAGGAGCTTAGAAAACTGAATGCAGTTGGTAGGCAAGTAAGTCTCAGGGTGTGATATGTGTAATTATTGGACTTGATTTTATTAACCGTTTCCAACAAAATCGTTTCATAGTTTAAGGTGGTTCGATTGTCATACAAAAAACACAGTTAACAGAAATCAAAGAACAGTATTTGCGTATCGACCTAGATTCGGGTATTTTTCTGTACAACATTAATAAAAAAAAATCTTTTCATACAGAAATCAAGCATTGATCTACAATAACTCAACTGTTTGAAACTTATATTTGGCGATTGATTATCTATGAAAATCGAATCACCATAATAGATCTTAACATCATATTTACAGGTCTCTAATTGTTAGCTGTATTAAAGACATCCGATTTGAATATAATATCCTATAAACAGCATTAACATAAAATTAAAATTTTTGTTTGACTGGACTTCTCAATATTCAATTTAGTTAATTACACTAACACATTCTATCTACACGTAGGTAGAAGAAAATTCAACAGGCATTAAAAAAAGAACAATTTGCACTCTTCTATTTTTTAGTTCATTGATTTAACGCACATTTAATAAACAGGTGTTGACCGCTTCCCAGCCGTAGCAGAATTGGGATTGAAACGTTTCATCCGCGGCTACGGGAGACGGCACGTCTCGGCGTAAACGTGCATTTAATAGGCGCCATCAATAACTCGCGATGATACGCTGCGCGGGTTTTCGATGCTTCAGCCGCCGGGACTTATCTCAATTGCAAATTAATCGAATTTCTATGCTGGCTAGCGAGCGGCCAGTGCGCACGCGCGAGCCGGATTTGAAATTCAAAGAAGCACGCGTCCTTTCTTTAAATCTCTCCCCCATCCGTATTTTAGCGGCTCGCCGGCTGATTCAATAAGCCGTTTACGTTGCGCGAGCCACACGCGAGGTTCAGTCATGGATCCGAGTTAATCAATACATGTAAAGCGACATATTAGAAGCAGTTAACATACAAAACATTTAAAGAGATAAAAATCCTCAAAACACGCTCCAATTTGAAAAATGTTAACTACATTACTTTTCATCATTATGAAAATTACTACAAGTTTAACCAATCGAAACGATACTTGCGGCGATTTTGAATTTCTAGTTCTACATACTTTATAGACTACAATAGTAAATTAAGGACTTCTTTTTCTAATCTAATTGTATGAAAAAATCAGACTATTCTAATTGCAATTTCTTTTATATTTTTTAAACAATTTACCTAAGGCACAAAGTTTTTAAATTACAGTAAACTAGTTCTATAATATTATCTTAAAACTAAACAATAATAAATTCAACACGCTATAATAGAGTTTGCACCACCAATCACAATTATTGTAACACTTTTCTATCTAGTCCGCTCAAAGAGCGGCTACCAAATGTATATAAAGATTACTGATAAAAGCGAATTCCGACATCCTTTTAGCATTAAGTACTTATACTTGAACGACCGTTGGAGTCGACACTAGTTCATAAGCGTTACTAATTACATTTAAAGAGTTCACCAATTTGAAAACAAACTAGACTATTGTGAAAATCCTCTAATTTAAAACTTGTCAACGAGGTAACAAATCTACTCAATTTCGTTTACTCTGACGCGCTTAAATTCTCTAATTCTTAGTCTATAACTAATTTCTATTTGAATTTGACTACAGTTCACTAAGTCAGCATTGAAAATTTGTTACTATTTAATTGCTACCACACTTTGATTTTCACCTATATTCCAACAACAATGTATTCAACGAGATAACAACTCTATTCTATCTTCAAAATGGTATAATACCGTACTGAACAAACTCCATAATGTTCAAATATAAAATTACTCGCCCTATCGTCGTCGGCGTCGTCACACTCCATTCGCCAAACTGCTGTCTTGTTTTCGTTCGGCACTAACTTTTTCGTTTATGTTCGCACTCGTATTACGTTACGTGTGCTATAAGCGTAAAGTGAAATCCCCTATCCCCTGTGGGGACATGGAAGGGCTCTGGCAAAGCAACAGCGGCATGGAGTGTGTCTCAATCGGTCAGCGAGTGCAAGGGACTGGTTGCCGAGACTGCAGATGAGTGACTCACGCCCGGCGGCGCTACCCACTTTACCATGCAGGGGAGAAAGGACTTACTACGCAAACAACCCGGTTGTTTTGCGCTGAATTTGTGCGCTAAACTGAACTCTAACTAGAAGAGATTAGTATGCTAATCAAGTTATCACCACAGGTCGTACGGACTCACTAATAATCGGCGTGGCACTACAATGAAAAATACCCGATGGAGTTAGCTAGACTAGCGCATGGAGTCAGAATCTAGACATCCAAAAAATAGAATACTCAACTAAAAACAAAAATCCTGACCCATCCAAACATAGCACTCGTAATCTAAGATATCAACGGACGGCTAGGGTCGGCTATGGCTAGTTAAAAGGTACATGACATTCTAAAGGCCGAGAATGTGCCAAGTGAGCGACACGAGTCGCGCTCGCTCCGACCAAGCAACAAGCACTAAACGTAAAAGTTACTAACACAATTAACGGTCAAATATCTTAAATTACAAATGGAGTTGGCACAGTTCGCGACACGCGGCCACTCGCCGCCTCGTCAGCTAATTATTTGGATCCAACCCGACGGCTGTGTGACCCTTTAAAGGGTTTTGTTTCAACGAAATCATTTTGCCAAAGCACCGATTTCTTAAAATTTACTGCGTATCGGAAATTTTACCCGCTGTCCCTAAACATTCTGAACGAGGGTGGGGGCTTACAATGTATATTAATATTTTAGTTGAATTATTAACGTGGCCGAATTAGTTTGTGTAGGTGTATCTAGTGGATTTGCGTAGTGCATTCTGAGGGTGAGCGAGTTGAATGCGAGGAATGCGGCGGCGACGGCAGCGGTCGGGCGCCCGCGCCTCGCGGCGTGTACCGCATTGGATGAGTCAGAGGACCCCACCATTCGATTCGAACGCCGGCCCGCATGTGAGCCTCGACGTGTAAGCAGCAATCAAACTTCACCGCACGCTAGCCAACTCCTCGCCGACACACCATCTCTTCCAGTTATTTTGGTCGCAATCGATATGCGAGCGAATGGTAAATAACCGCGGCCGCGATCGACCTCGATTACTAAACGATCAACTGGATAATAAACGATAAAACCTTTTGCTTATACAACGGCAAATTCCTTTATTTTAAAATATAGCGACTTCACAATATGACAAACTTACGATTAATGATATAAGACGATATGTTGGAACAGCGATAAGAACATTAATTTTGACTTATAAAGTAGACTTAATGCATTATGAATTCAACACATGTGTTACATTATACAATATTAGAAGATTCGTACGTCGTTAACGACGCGCTTAATTTTTTACCTAAATATATATTATAAAAATGGTGTGACTTCCTGAGGGAGACCGCAATATCCTGAGTTAATTCGAAGTGAATTCGTTCAAGTAACCTTGCAACGGGCTATATGGGCAACCTAGTCGGGCGATCGGCGACACGCATCTGCGAATTCGCGGTTCAACTTATTTATGAACCCTTGGGTTTATGCGACATTGCATTCCTGGCCGCGGTGAGTGAGGGGAGTCTGAGGGCGTAATACCAAAGAGTTGTTCGTTCGAGAAAAGGTTTATTTGTGTTTAGGTGTGTCCGGGAGCCGTTAGCGGGTGTGGTAAGAGGCGAGAGCGGTAAGCGCCGGCGAGCCCCGGCGGCGCTAGGAGCCGTGACCCGCCGCCGGGCTAACGTACTCCGCGCCGACCAAGAGGCGACTTTCCGCCGGGATAACACCCACTACACCTGCGGCAACAAAACAAAAAAAGCTACAAGCTACCGAAGACCCGAAACAACTCAAACGTGTACGCAAAAAAATCAGGATAAAAATAAACGAATTCGCTAATTCGGCGGCTCTGCTAAAAAAATTACACAAGGAAAAAAATAGAAAATCGTCAATATATGTATATCATTACGCGTAGGATCATTGTAAAAAGCGGAGAATAACGCCCGGGACTCACCGAATCTTTATGGGGAAACTTGGAATTGATAGTTTCCTGTTTACTGTTTTCGGGGTATTTAAAATTGTTTGCACGCACAGACACGGAACGATAGACTTGGCTTTATTGGGTTTCGAATAACTATACAAAACTATCTGTATCACGCACTGCCACGATGCGGGGAGGGGTATTTTCGTGTTATACTCATTGATTCAATCAAACTATCACAAACATACGGTTATTCACTAATAATTCATTTGGCATTAGTATACTACTAAACACACACAGGAATTGAAACGTACCCTGAAAATGATCTGACGAAACTATGGTTAGTTACTGAACACCTCCAAGCACAATGTATAATTACTGAGTTCATGTATGTTAACAATCGTATTAGGTAGGTACCGTAACTATACGTAGATTAAATAACATGTTAAATACATTATTATATCTTATTTACGACTAGTTTAGAGGATGGCGATAAGGACGGCCGCACACTTCGGTAGCGATTAATAATCAAATGTTAACTTATAGTTACGTAATCATAATTTTGATATCACACTTTAAAATTTTGACAAAAAATAATTGCGAGGTATGGTAAGCGATGTTTACTTGCCACAAAAAAATGACGGTTCCATTATTTAATTGATCGATGGCGAGTGGCGTTTGCCGCTCGCGCAATTCGTTGTACCGTTTCAATACAATGAACTATTTCATAACAACAACACGAAGAAGATAGCGTTTTGGTAATATATAGCAGCATTCAAAATATCACTCAACAATAACAATAAATATCACTTTAATATTTATAAGCCGTGTAAATATAATTGTAATAGAGAAATTACTTTAAAACGAACGTACGTAATTATTATTAAGTTATCATAGCAAATATTGGTTAAGATAAAAATAAATTATATTATCAAGCTCGATAAATTGTTTATTAATATACGTTTGGATATTGGCGATGAGGAAAGACGCTAAGCTAGCCTAATCTACGAGACTACGCAAAAGAACCGCTAAGTATTGGTTGGTTACTCATCCTCTAAACTTAGTAATTTCAAAATAATAGCTATTGGGTAAACGTCTACAAACCTTATCTGATTAGTGTTTATTTTTAAACTCTAATTTTATAATCTTAGATTAAGACAGAACCTACATTTAGACCGGCAACAATACTGTAAGTAACTTTCTTTTAAATTAATTTCCACGTTGAATTCTATATGTGTAAAATACCGTTAAACGAATTCTATGCAAATTACACGGCGTTTTTAGTTTTTGTTCGTGGTAAACACGTCTTGTATTATTATTGTTGATACTCGTAGGTACATGGAGCGGCGTGGACACTGACAAATGACTTTTTATTCATTTTATTGTACGAAAGTACCTACGGCGCGGGCGTATGCCGCCATTCTGTATGCATACACTGGGACGTGGGGCCCTACCATGGGGAACTATAGAAACTCGATTATACCACAAAAAAAACCTCACAGTATTGTCACCCGCCATTCCTATGTACTAGTGAAATCCGCACTACGAACTATCATGCTACATTGAAGATCATTTCGATTATACTGCCGCTAAAAACGTGCTATGCCTATTGCCTCTAAATAGAATCTAGATATTTAACTAAACTATCGTATAGTAGAGAAATGACTTGAGTTACGTGGCTAATCTTATTAGTAAACGTCTACGAGTATTCTAGTGTGACTAAGATGACTAATGTTTAGCTAATGTAATATTTAGAGCCTTGATAAGTAATTTATGAGAAGGTTTACCGTGACTCATAAATGAATGTTTGGTATAAGTAAATTAATTATGCTCTATATATACTTCCATGAGAGAAACTCGATCGCAAAATCGCGTGTTCGTAGTAACTTACAGTAATTTTCACCGAGTTATTTGCTATCGCGGTGCGAACTATGTGTAAACTATGCCCTTGCGGCTCGCATCTTTTCTAGAGCTTTCAGAAATTATTAAGAGAATATTCACTGAAAAACTACTTCCTTTTCGTAAGATTACTTTTTTTTCAAATCCTGTCATTTAAAAAAAAACATTGAAAGAGACAATACAGGACATCTGTCGAGTAACGATGAGTGAAACACTGTGTGTTTAAAACAGAATTTATTTCTGTAATACAAACAAGCAGCTCCACTTTATTATTGATGGTAACTAGCTGGAACACATGCCATCGATCGCATTATTATTTCAGCGGCGTAATGCATGTCTGGGGGTGTAATTAATTTATTATGTACTTAAATATCGCTGTAGATGACGTTACCAATAAGCCGACGCGTCGGCGGAGGAATGCTAATGGCCGTAATGGTCGGACATTAATTGTGGGCAGACGCGGCCGCGCCGGCTACTTTCTCCAAAAACTGGAGCCTGACAAAAAATATTCTCGATTCGTACCTACAATTTCATAAAATTAAAAATACATGACAGCGAAATTCCACTTTTCCACGAAAGCCTATACAAAAACTCTCCGGATAATCCTAGCCGATTGAGCGGCTGACTCGCTTCGATAAGGCCATTAAATAAAAAGGTCCGTATGGATGCCCGTGTAATTATTGAGCCGCTCTATTGTTCAATTAAATTCACAACTGAATGAACGCCCACAACCAGTGTCATTTTTGTGAGCCGCTAGAAACTTCTGTCTCGCGTGCCGTAAAACGGTCAATCGAAAGTAATTAACGCGGAACGATTTGTACGACAAATACCAAAGAAAAAGTTCCCTAAGCGCAGCCAGCGACGCTGCTACGGCATCGATCACTGCTGGCGACCCCCCAAACAAACCGCAATCCAGCACTAACTGAGCCACAGTTTACGCGCGATTCGCTCACTTAGAATTCTCAATTGCCTCCGCGTTTTCTGATTCCGTATGCTGAGCAGCGTTCGGAGAGAAAAAAAAAGTGTTAAGTCAAAGCTTAGTGGCGCAATTATGGCGGAGCGAAGGCGGCTCAGCACGGAGTGTGGACAAATAACGAGAGGAGTATTTGTGCAGCTGCGCCAGGCCACGGCTGTTATTAGGGCCCCCGCGCCCTTCATCGAACGCTGCCGATGCAACTGGCTAACTTCGATGTACTACGAGGACCACGCAGGAATTAACATTCTGCCCTCATTCGAGGGGCGCGAAAGCCAGTCTCAAGAGGACTACGTTTAATTAGTGGAAATTCTTTTTTGTCCGCTCCGAGATTTACATAGAAGTCACCGCAAAAAGGACGTCACTTTTTCTGTACTGTTGTTTGAATCTGTTTAAATCTCTTTCAAAGCTTTTTCTGTTAATGAGGGGCTGGCGATGCTGCGATACTAGTCCGGCGGAGCGGCGCGGCGGGCGCGGCATGGGGGTGTGTGGAGCGAAGGCAAACAAGGTATTTGCGCTAGAGTGTTTGTACGACGCGTAGCATTTGAGAATCGTTAGGGCGACTCGTCGGTAAACATCGAGCGAGGCGCTCGCGATTGGCAGGATTTTCTAGACAAAATTCTGAAGATAAACAATAAAACAGCATTTCTCAAAACATGGACGTTTTGTAATTGACAGCTTGGCAGATTTATCTCGATGGCTCAGTCATTGTTAAGGGTGTTAAATTGTTAGTAAAGTTGTTAGTAAGAGTTCACACAAACTTTTGCCTTAGGGAGAGTTAGTAGGAATCGTAAGTTTAAGAGTTGAAAGTTAGTTACCATAGTTTATAAGAAACAGTGCACGTTTATGCGTTGTTATGTTTGAATAGTTTTAATGACGGGATAGAAGAAATGAAAAGACGCAACGGCAACGACTCGGAAAAAAAACTGTGAAAATATAATTGTAAATTAACGGTTACTCCGAGCGACGTTCGATTTCAAGTCGCGGAACGATTATAAATCGTAAGGAATCGTTGCCGTCGGAGTTAGTCAGCGGTTAGTGGAATGCATTGTCGCAGGCGCGAGTTCACAGATGCATGGCGTGTACATTGTAAACGCCGCTCAGCTCGAGCGGGTGGTAAGGCAGGAGTGTCGCCAAGTGGTGGTAGTGATTGCCGGACAGTTGGTGGTGCAAGCTCGTCAAGGGATTACCTGCTGGATATGGCAGCCCGAAGCTAGGATAGCCCGAATAGCTACGTCCTGCCGCGTAGGCGGCGTATGCTGCGGGGAAACCTGCAGAACAAACATAACACGTTATACGTAAACGAAAAACGCATAGACTTGAGAGGGAAGGGTTTGTAGCTGGGTTGCATGCGTTAAAACTCTCCATTTGGGTGACAGATGCTAATCCTTGGGCGATATAAACTTGTGGTATGTTCCTAACACTTGTCCTGGTGGCCCAGTTCTAAAATAGAGCCGTCGCACTGTGAACATAGGTGAGCGCACTGTACAGTGGGTACATACTTCATCGTACGACATCGTTTTGGACAATGTCCAGCGGAACACATTTTGTAAACATCGTTGCATGTAACGCTGCGAGTGGTACCTACTGACGGCTTTATTAACAGCTATAACAGTGCCTATTGCATATCATTAACAAAACAATCTATGCGTATAGAGTTAGCAGACAAATGAATAATTATACTATTTTAAAACAAAACTGAAATAACTATAAAAACGATATTATAATGATCAAAATGGTACTAAGAAATCTACGGTTTCATTACATTCGCGACATCAACATAGTCCATTAAATGTAAAAAGTAAAATGAGTAATGGCCGCAGCCGTCCACAGCGGTTGATATGATTACTACACCGGATCGTTCATCATATTATTGCCAATCAAAATAGTGTGTCTGTCAGGCGGCGCGATCCATTACGGCGGCGAGGCAGGCTGTGTTCGATAATTCAGTCATTAAATGTACTAACACCTACTTCCTAACGCTCATACCGAATTGCCGGGTTCATTATAAATTCCATAATCCAATTCGCTACCCCCAATTAGGACAAGTTTAGTAATTGACGTAGACAAGTTATCGAGAGCATGAGGGACGTGCCATTCGATGATAAGTGATACGGAGGATGCGGGAATGGCGCAATGAAGTGACTTGGTAATAAAATGTGCATATTAACTTACCGTCAGGAAGAGCACCCAATGACCACATGAAATCTAGAAATGTAAAAATATTTACATAAATCGATCGATTCTTACACTTATAAATGTGTCAAATTGATATAAAAAGAGCTTCACTTGACATAGATGTGCCGGGAGACACTATTTTGCTTGGCGAAAAATTTTGCTAAGACATACATCAATAGTGAGATCTACATGGAGAGAAGTATTTTAATGTAAGTGAATGTTCTGAGAAACATTCGATATGAAGTGGTGTGTGCACTTCGTCGCAAGAGGCGATTCCAGAGAGGGGTAAGTTAGTTTTGCCATCGAGACTGTAATTGCTTATTTAACATGTTAATCTATTCTACACATTGTTAGTCTACCGCTAAACATGTTAAACAAACAGACTTTTTAAAATACTTTGGAAATGACATTTATTAATCTAGAGTCTACGGAATACGTACTTATAACGTTAATACATTAATTCTATTAGTTTACGAGAGCTACTTTCATCGTACAATTTCCAGTTTATTATTATAAGGTTACTGTTTTAAAAACAGTAATTTTATAACAGACTTCGGAAAAGTATAGCTACATTGCTAATCAAACAAATAGAAACATCTGTTAAATCTTAAGGTATATAGCACAAAGTAAATAATAATTAACGGTGAAGATCTAAGTTAATCGTAAAAATCTAAAAGTAAATGACTATAAATACATATAAGTAAAGATGCTTTTAAAGTATGCACGAATACTAACGTTCAAAGTCTTACCATTATTATTATAATAATATGTTAGTAGATAAAACAAAATAGTCCTATTCATCTAGGTGATCTCACAAAACGCATAACATTCACAGATAATAATACCTCTTGTTTTCCACTCATATATATTTGGAAAGCCGACATCAAACTGTAAAGCTATTCATAGTAAAATGCTAAATAGTAAGAACGTCACTTAGAAGAATATTAGTTATAAAATGAGTTCACCAATGATCCGCAACGAATGGCTGACTAGCGCTGCGAGAGCGTGGAGGGAGCGGCGGCAGGCTGGCGGAGCCAAAAGGCTCTCTCCAAAATACTTCATATTAAAAGCTAAGTAACAGTATGAAAAATACCAGGGCCAATATTCATAAAATCTATGTGTAAATCAAATAGAAGCGCCTACTACCTGGTAGAAAAATATCGCTCTATATTTGACCCTAAAATTTAAAATTGATCCAGATTTCTACTTCACTTTTAGCAGGATGATTTTATTTGTATAATTAATTATCAGAACTCTCTCTATGACTGTGCTAATGTTTGGTTAGTACACATTTCGAAAATCTGCTAGCTAACTGATTACTAAATGGCATTTACTAAAATAAGACACTTTGGATTTCATCAGTTCCCTTATAGTATAAACTTTCGATACGGCAGGATAGGAATGTAAGAAGCTAGGAATGGAAGAGAAAAGTTTGCCGCTAAGGCAGGGGGAGAGGCTGAGTTCTAATATGGCGCGGAATGGCTTGTAATTTTTGTTAGAAAGGGTGGTGTGGGTGTTGCTGAAAGAGGATCGCGGATCAGAGTGGTAGAGCCGTTGGTAGGGCGGCGTGGGTGAGTGGCGAGTAAAGGGTTGGCAGGTCCAGGGCGTGCGCGCCCAGCAGTTCGGACACGGAGTAGGCGAGGGGAGGGAGGGCGAGAGGCGCCGGCGCAGGCTGTGGTGGGCGCGGGGCGCGGGCGCAGCGCGGCCGCGCGCG
>CAXARK010000520.1:2500-41401 GCA_963971205.1 Aethes cnicana
TAAACCTAACCTAACCTAACCTAACCTAACCTAACCTAACCTAACCTAACCTAACCTAACCTAACCTAACCTAACCTAACCTAACCTAACCTAACCTAACCTAACCTTTTTTTTTTTTTTTTTTTTTTTTTTTTTTTATCGGGAGTGGAAATGCGTTACGCATACCCCCGGGCTGGGAGAAGCCACGGAGGTTATGTGGGACTCTCCCACCTCGCCCCGACCCCGAATGGGAAGGAGCTCGGCGGGCCTACCCACTAAAACCACTCCGGCGTTTCCGCACTGCCGTTAATGGGGACGCCATGGGATCGCAGAGCATTCGACCACGACGCCCCCCGGCTTGCCCAAAAGGGCACCATCTCCAAGGGGACTTCTCCCACGGGCGACTAGCCTTTCGGCCCATCACCCGAGTCCCCATCGGCGATCAACTGGGTGAAGGAGAACCGCTCCAGCCCCCAGTCGACCGCCGACAAAACACGTATCGCCCTGAAAAGGGCAACACCCACCAAGACGGTTGCGCAGGGAGCAGGTGCCATAGGGCCCTCTGGCCGCATCCCTGCTCCCCACACAACCCCCCAACTCCGCACAAGCCCCACCCCCCAACACAACCCCCCACCACTGCGCCCCTATAAAAGGGGACGCACCCTCCCCCGGGAGCCCAGTCGCCAGGCGACCGGAGCCCCGGACGCACCCGCCCCGAAAAGGGCAGCGCGCCCCACCCGGCCTCGTCTGCTGCGCCCTTTGCTCAGGTCAAAGGGACGCGCAGAGAGGCCCTCCCGTCGGATCATTGGTAGCACCGGTAAGCAATCCCTGCGCACAGGAGATCACTTACCGTTGCCTCCAGGGCGCACCGGCCCGAACTCTACCCTTTCCCCTTGATCGAAATCAAAGGGAGTGGTAGAGCTCGGACACACGAGGAGGTTATCCGACCTGGCGCCCCAACCTAACCTAACCTAACCTAACCTAACCTAACCTAACCTAACCTAACCTAACCTAACCTAACCTAACCTAACCTAACCTAACCTAACCTAACCTAACCTAACCTAACCTAACCTAACCTAACCTACCTAACCTAACCTAACCTAACCTAACCTAACCTAACCTAACCTAACCTAACCTAACCTAACCTAACCTAACCTAACCTAACCTAACCTAACCTAACCTACCCTAACCTAACCTAACCTAACCTAACCTATACCTAACCTAACCTAACCTAACCTAACCTAACCTAACCTAACCTAACCTAACCTAACCTAACCTAACCTAACCTAACCTAACCTAACCTAACCTAACCTAACCTAACCTAACCTAACCTAACCTAACCTAACCTAACCTAACCTAACTAACCTAACCTAACTAACCTAACCTAACCTAACCTAACCTAACCTAACCTAACCTAACCTAACCTAACCTAACCTAACCTAACCTAACCTAACCTAACCTAACCTAACCTAACCTAACCTAACCTAACCTAACCTAACCTAACCTAACCTAACCTAACCTAACCTAACCTAACCTAACCTAACCTAACCTAACCTAACCTAACCTAACCTAACCTACCTAACCTAACCTAACCTAACCTAACCTAACCTAACCTTTTTTTTTTTTTTTTTTTTTTTTTTTTTTTTTTTTTTTTTTTTTTTTTTTTTTTTTTTGTTAACGGTGTGGAAATGCTCCCTTATGCATTCCCCCGGCCCGAGGCTGGCCATGTTGGGGGGATATGTGGGGCTCTCCTCGCCCTCCCTCCCCCGAGTGGGGAAAGAAGACGAGGCATACCCACTAAAACCACACCGGCACTTTTCCTCCCAGCGTTAAGGAGCGACACGGGATCGCGAACATTCTACCGTGTCGCCCCCCGGCATGCCCCAACTGGGGTACCCGCGCCAAAGAGGGAGAGAGTTGTAGTGCGCAACCCTCCCCCCCAGACCTGGAGAGCTGTTTTGTGTGTGGGGCCTCACCCACCAGCTCAACGCCTACGCCAATGGGGGAGTGCGTTAAGTGTTCACGCACTCCCGCTCCGCTGTCTTTTCCTACTCTCAAAGGGGAACCACCGACTTATGAACCCGCTCTAATTGGACCCCTCCCCGTAACACACAACCTGACCAAGCTGTGCAGAACACAACTTAGTCAAGCTGTGGTGGGAGAGGTCTGACACCCTCGTTCACCAAGTCACCCCAGATCACCACATGGGCCACTAGTGGTCCATATGAGCCCCCTCTTCGGGGGCAGACTCACCAGTTGGGGTCCGTGAGACCCGACTCTCACCGCCATCCCTCTCACGCTGGGGGGGTTGCAAGATGAACCCCCCATAACATGACCCGCTGGCCTCTTCGCCGCTGGCAGACTGAGCACCGGGATTCGCCGAGCAAGTTTTTGCCAGGTGCCCCTCCTTCCCACACCTGTAGCACAGGTCGCTTCTGTCCGCTGGGGAGGGACACAGCGCTCTCGTGTGGCCGATGCCCATGCATTTGTAACAACGCATGGGCAACGGCTTCAACGCCTCCACACGGGTCAGGCACCACCCAACCTTCATTTGCCCCAGCGCCACGATTCTTGGGCCGAGACGATCGGACACCGGACAATGATCGCCCCGCTGCCGGACCCCGTATAGCGGATGGAGCCCATCTTTATCTGCTCCTTGCGGCACTCCCCCTTTTCCATGACGACCCGCTCTATGACCTCCAGGCTGACCGTCTCGTCCAGCCCGGAGATTTTGACTTCCGCCAACTTAGTCGGCCGCGTAATATCGGCCAAGTCCCCAATCATCCCCTCCAGCTTGTCAGCCAACGCATCCGCCGCGGCCCCGTCGGCGTTTCCGGGGACCTCAATTAAGCGAGCCCCGGTAGCCGACGTGCGGGTATTTACGTTGGGTAATGCCCAACTCCTCGTATTTAACCGTACACACCTTCCTCATGATATCGAGATAGGAGGTGGTAATCCCAGGTTTACGGGTGATTACCACCGCCGCCGACGTCGGCACCTCCAACCTGACAGGAGCCGCCACCCCCGTGACTGCGGCCGACTTCACAACCGGCGGGGCCGGTTTAGGGTCTTTGCCGCTTTCCGGACCACTTTTGTCCACTCCTCCCGGACCTCAGGTGGGGCCGTTGGGACGGAACGCACCGACTCGGCAACGCTTGCCTCCAGCACAGGGACCGACTTGGCCTTGGCTTTGGTCTTCCCAGCTTTCGGTGCCGGAGCCGGCGCCGGAGCAGCCTCCCGGAGCTCATCCTCACTGGCCTTTGCCGCCCTCCGCCTATCCGCCGCTAGCGGAGGGCGGAGGATTGGCGCGGGCGGGAGCCTCTTCTCCAGCTCCCCCAACCGAACTCCCAACATCGTCCCCAGGGCGCCCACTCGAACGTCCACGAGATCCCCCATCGAAGCGAAGAGATCCCGCTTTTACTCCTTCAAGAGCTCCGGGAGATTCAGCAGGTCCTGAAAACCCGCCGCCTCCCCAGGAGGACCCACCGATGACGCCGAAGGTCCAGCAGACGGACCCCGGCCCGACAAAGCCGCCCGCAAGGCCTTGGTTTCCTCCTCCAGGTGCGCCAGCTGCTGCTGCATCCGCCTGTTATCAGCCTTCAGCCGGCGCACCTCTTCCGACTCCTCCAAGGATTGGAGTTCGTCCGCAGCGTCCAGGATCTCCCTACAGGCAAGGTTCATTTTGCCCAGACGCTGCCCTTCAAATTCCCACATTTGCGGGCCTCCTCCAAAATACAGACAGCTCCCTTGCGAGCCGCCTCCGCCAACTCCTCCCTTGTATTCAGGGTAGGCCTGGCCTCCTTCAGTGCTGGTTTCCCACTTTGGGTCGAGACAGCCGGCTTGGAAGGGCCAGGCAAAGCTGGGAAATCCCTCCTGTATTCAACCTCATCATCACTGGAAAACCCCACTCTCAGTCTCGTCAGAGCCTGAGAGTGCCCCACGTAGGCCCCCTTTGTGAGGGTGGGCTTCCCTTTGGAGGGAGTGGGCTTGTCAGCAGATCCCTCGGAGCTATCAACCTGCTCGCGATGGCGCTTGAGAGGGTTTTTCCCCCCCAGCTCCAGCTCCATGTCGTCCGTCCCTCCCTCCATATCGCTGACCTCGGACAGCGCGCCATCGATGTCCGAGTAAGACGACATCGACCCGGTACGTTCCCGGGTGAATTTACCCCCCCAGACTTTCCCTCTAATTTGGCCGGCCGCGTGATGTCGGCCAAATCCCCGATTACCTCCTTCAGTTTATCGGCCAACGCATCCGCCTCAGATGCGTCCGTACTCCCAGGGACCTCGATTAAACGAGACTTATTGGCCATCGTGCCGGTCTTTACACCGCGCGCAAGGCCCATCTCCTTGAGGTTGATGGTAGCCACCTTCCTCATTATGTCCAAGTAGGAGGCGGCAATCCCGGGTTTCCGGGTGATAATCACCGCCGCCGTTGACATCGGCACCTCCACCTCAGCAGGTCGACTGTCCCGAGACTTCCCCCCCTCCCCCCAGATTCCCCCCCGCCCCCCCCAGATTTCCCCCCTGATCCTACACGCTGAGATGATCCCCCATCTCCCCGGTCATCCCCTCCCCACCCCCCTGTTTTCCCCCACCCCCCCTGATTTCCCCCTGAACCTACGCGCTGAGATGATCCCCCATCTCCCCGGTCGTCCCCTCCCCTCCCCCATGTTTCCCCCCACCCCCCCCTGGTGTACCCCCCCTACCCCCCTTGGTTGGGCCCATGCCCACCGACCCCGTGGAGCTCCCCAGCAAAGCTGGCTCCGCAACCCACACAAGACCTTCCCCCCCCTTAGTGGCCCCCCCTACCCCCTCAATGTCGAGATCCCCCCCAATCCCCCCCAAAAAACCTAACCTAACCTAACCTAACCTAACCTAACCTAACCTAACCTAACCTAACCTAACCTAACCTAACCTAACCTAACCTAACCTAACCTAACCTAACCTAACCTAACCTAACCTAACCTAACCTAACCTAACCTAACCTAACCTAACCTAACCTAACCTAACCTAACCTAACCTAACCTAACCTAACCTAACCTAACCTAACCTAACCTAACCTAACCTAACCTAACCTAACCTTTTTTTTTTTTTTTTTTTTTTTTTTTTTTTTTTTTTTTTTTTTTTATCGGAGTGGAAATGCGTTACGCATACCCCCGGGCTGGGAGAAGCCACGGAGGTTATGTGGGACTCTCCCACCTCGCCCCGACCCAAAATGGGAAGGAGCTCGGCGGGCCTACCCACTAAAACCACTCCGGCGTTTCCGCACTGCCGTTAATGGGGACGCCATGGGATCGCAGAGCATTCGACCACGACGCCCCCCGGCTTGCCCAAAAGGGCACCATCTCCAAGGGGACTTCTCCCACGGGCGACTAGCCTTTCGGCCCATCACCCGAGTCCCCATCGGCGATCAACTGGGTGAAGGAGAACCGCTCCAGCCCCCAGTCGACCGCCGACAAAACACGTATCGCCCTGAAAAGGGCAACACCCACCAATCGGTTGCGCAGGGAGCAGGCGCCATAGGCCCCTCTGGCCGGCATCCCCACTCCCCACACGACCCCCCCACCACTGCGCCCCTATAAAAGGGGACGCACCCTCCCCGGGAGCCCAGTCGCCAGGCGACCGGAGCCCCGGACGCACCGCCCCGAAAAGGGCAGCGCGCCCACCCGGCCTCGTCTGCTTCGCCCTTTGCTCAGGTCAAAGGGAGGCGCAGAGAGGCCCTCCCGTCGGATCATTGGTAGCACCGGTAAGCGATCTCTGCGAACAGGAGATCACTTACCGTTGCCTCCAGGGCGCACCGGCCCGAACTCTACCCTTTCCCCTTGATCGAAATCAAAGGGAAGTGGTAGAGCTCGGACACACGAGGAGGTTATCCGACCTGGCGCCCCAACCTAACCTAACCTAACCTAACCTAACCTAACCTAACCTAACCTAACCTAACCTAACCTAACCTAACCTAACCTAACCTAACCTAACCTAACCTAACCTAACCTAACCTAACCTAACCTAACCTAACCTAACCTAACCTAACCTAACCTAACCTAACCTAACCTAACCTAACCTAACCTAACCTAACCTAACCTAACCTAACCTAACCTAACCTAACCTAACCTAACCTAACCTAACCTAACCTAACCTAACCTAACCTAACCTAACCTAACCTAACCTAACCTAACCTAACCTAACCTAACCTAACCTAACCTAACCTAACCTAACCTAACCTAACCTAACCTAACCTAACCTAACCTAACCTAACCTAACCTAACCTAACCTAACCTAACCTAACCTAACCTAACCTAACCTAACCTAACCTAACCTAACCTAACCTAACCTAACCTAACCTAACCTAACCTAACCTAACCTAACCTAACCTAACCTAACCTAACCTAACCTAACCTAACCTAACCTAACCTAACCTAACCTAACCTAACCTAACCTAACCTAACCTAACCTAACCTTTTTTTTTTTTTTTTTTTTTTTTTTTTTTTTTATCGGAGTGGAAATGCATTACGCATACCCCCGGGCTGGGAGAAGCCACGGAGGTTATGTGGGACTCTCCCACCTCGCCCCGACCCCGAATGGGAAGAAGCGCGGCGGGCCTACCCACTAAAACCACTCCGGCGTTTCCGCACTGCCGTTAATGGGGACGCCATGGGATCGCCGAGCATTCGACCACGACGCCCCCCGGCTTGCCCAAAAGGGCACCATCTCCAAGGGGACTTCTCCCACGGGCGACTAGCCTTTCGGCCCATCACTCGAGTCCCCATCGGCGATCAACTGGGTGAAGGAGAACCGCTCCAGCCCCCAGTCGACCGCCGACAAAACACGTATCGCCCTGAAAAGGGCAACACCCACCAAGACGGTTGCGCAGGGAGCAGGCGCCATAGGCCCCTCTGGCCGGCATCCCCACTCCCCACACAACCCCCCCCACCACTGCGCCCCTATAAAAGGGGACGCACCCTCCCCGGGAGCCCAGTCGCCAGGCGACCGGAGCCCCGGACGCACCGCCCCGAAAAGGGCAGCGCGCCCACCCGGCCTCGTCTGCTGCGCCCTTTGCTCAGGTCAAAGGGACGCGCAGAGAGGCCCTCCCGTCAGATCATTGGTAGCACCGGTAAGCAATCCCTGCGAACAGGAGATCACTTACCGTTGCCTCCAGGGCGCACCGGCCCGAACTCTACCCTTTCCCCCTGATCGAAATCAAAGGGAAGTGGTAGAGCTCAGACACACGAGGAGGTTATCCGACCTGGCGCCCCAACCTAACCTAACCTAACCTAACCTAACCTAACCTAACCTAACCTAACCTAACCTAACCTAACCTAACCTAACCTAACCTAACCTAACCTAACCTAACCTAACCTAACCTAACCTAACCTAACCTAACCTAACCTAACCTAACCTAACCTAACCTAACCTAACCTAACCTAACCTAACCTAACCTAACCTAACCTAACCTAACCTAACCTAACCTAACCTAACCTAACCTAACCTAACCTAACCTAACCTAACCTAACCTAACCTAACCTAACCTAACCTAACCTAACCTAACCTAACCTAACCTAACCTAACCTAACCTAACCTAACCTAACCTTTTTTTTTTTTTTTTTTTTGTTAACGAAGTGGAAATGCATTACGCATACCCCCCGGGCTGGGAGATGCCGCTTGGGGAGTTATGTGGGACTCTCCTCACCCTCCCTCCCCCGAGTGGAGAAAGAGGCCGAGGCCTACCCACTAAAACCACTCCGGTACAATCCAGCACTGCCGTTGTGGGGGTGCCATGGGCTCGCGAGCATTCTACCACGACACCCCCCGACGGCCCCGAAGGGGCTCCATCTCCAAAAGGGGGACTTCTCCCACGGGCCATCACCCGAGTCCCCCCCTTCACCGTCGCCGGAAGTTGACCGAGTGAAGGACCGCCCAAGGACGATCCAACCCCCCGCCAACCGCCGACGACAGAGTGTCGCCCCGAAAGGGCAACACCCTTCCGTCACCAGTGCAGCCCCGCAATGTCGCCCCTAAAAGGGCAACACAGCGAGGGCCACCATTGCCGCAAGGCGAGTGTCGCCCCGAAAGGGCAACACCAACCTCGCAACTTCCCTTCCATCCTTCACCATTACGCCCCCACAATGTCGCCCCGAAAAGGGCAACACCGCAAGGGCGTTGGCTGCGCAAAGGGCAGGTAGCTTGATGATCAGCTCTGACCAGCTTCCCCGCCCTTCGAACAGCCCCCTCACCAGCAACTCTCTCAATGTCGCACTGAAAGTGCAACACTCCCATTCACACACCTGTGCAGATATTGCACCCCTCTCCATATTGTCACCTCACCTGGCTGTGCAAGGAGCAGGCCACATAATGCTAGCAGCCCACTCTCCGCACAACCCCACTCCAGTGTCGCCCCGAAAGGGCAGCACTCCTCTCAAATTCGCTCCCCCCACCCCAGTATCGCCCTGAAAAGGGCAACACTTCCGTCTCCTGGCTGCGCAAGGAGCAGGCCACATAATGCTAGCAGCCCACTCCCCGCACAACCCCACATAACCCACTCCAGTGTCGCCCCGAAAAGGGCAACACTCCCACCCACGCACAGCCGCACAGGTTGCAGACTACATTATGGCCCCTCTGGCTAGTAGCCCACTCCCCATACAGCCCCTCGCCAACACTCATCCCAGAGTCGCCCCGAAAAGGGGCAACACTCCCGCTCACGCATAGTCGCACAGGTTGTAGACTACATCATGGCCCCTCTGGCTAGTAACCCACTTCCCATACGACCCCTCGCCAACACTCATTCCAGAGTCGCCCCGAAAAGGGCAACATTCCCACTCACGCACAGTTGCACAGGTTGCAGACTACATTATGGCCCGTCTGGCTAGCAGCCCACTTCCCATACAACCCCTCACCGACACTCCTCCCAGAGTCGCCCTGAAAAGGGCAACACTCCCTCTCACGCACAGTCGCACAGGTTGCAGACTACATTATGGCCCGTCTGGCTAGCAGCCCACTCCCCATACAACCCCTCGCCAACACTCATCCGAGCGTCGCCCCGAAAGGGCAACGCTCCCACCCACGCACGGCCGCCCAGGTTGCAGACTACATTATGGCCCCTCTGGCTAGTAGCCCACTCCCCGAACAACCCCTCGCCAACACTCATCCGAGCGTCGCCCCGAAAGGGGCAACGCTCCCACCCACGCACGGCCGCCCAGGTTGCAGACTACATTATGGCCCCTCTGGCTAGTAGCCCACTCCCCGAACAACCCCTTACCACCATGTCGCCCCGAAAGGGCAGCACTTCTCCCAATTTCGCTCCCCCCCACCCCAGTATCGCCCTGAAAAGGGCAACACTTCCGTCTCCTGGCTGCGCAAGGAGCAGGCCACACAATGCTAGCAGCCCATTCCCCGCACAACCCCACATAACCCACTCCAGTGTCGCCCCGAAAAGGGCAACACTCCCACTCACGCACAGCCGCACAGGTTGTAGACTACATCATGGCCCCTCTGGCTAGTAGCCCACTTCCCATACGACCCCTCGCCAACACTCATCCCAGAGTCGCCCCGAAAAGGGCAACACTCCCACTCACGCATAGTCACACAGGTTGCAGACTACATTATGGCCCGTCTGGCTAGTAGCCCACTCCCCATACAACCCCTCGCCAACACTCATCCCCGAGTCGCCCCGAAAAGGGCAACCCTCCCACTCACGCACACCGACACTCCTCCCAGAGTCGCCCCGAAAAGGGCAACACTCCCGCTCACGCACAGTCGCACAGGTTGCAGACTACATTATGGCCCGTCTGGCTAGTAGCCCACTCCCCATACAACCCCTCGCCAACACTCGTCCCAGAGTCGCCCCGAAGGGCAACACTCCCACTCACGCATAGCCGCACAGGTTGCAGACTGCATTATGGCCCCTCTGGCTAGCAGCCCACTTCCCATACAACCCCTCGCCAACACTCGTCCCAGAATCGCCCCAAAAGGGCAACACTCCCACTCACGCACAGCCGCACAGGTTGCAGACTGCATTATGGCCCCTCTGGCTAGCAGCCCACTCCCCGCACGACCCCTCACCGTTACCCATCCAAGTGTCGCCCTGAAAAGGGCAGCACTCATACATCACCAAGCCCCTCCACAACTGTAGTCACAGAATCACAAGACGATGAAGAAACCACAGCTACCAGTCTGCCTGCAAACAGAATAAACGCCAAAAGTGTAGGTCAGTAATATTTAATATTTAGTTATGGCTGTTGTACCTAAACGAAATGAGTCAGACAATTATAGTTTACAGTTAACTCATTTTTTATTACTTATAAACCCAGCAATAAAAGAAAAATTTTGAAAAACTATAGGGATAAAAAGTGAAATTTGGAAAGTTATTTACGTAACCGATCAAAGAATCCCCCGCCCGCTCGCAGCTATAACTGTTTATTGCGAAAACTACACATAGTAAAATTATGAACTTTGAAGCAAGTGTAGCCTTATAAATTCCAAGCCGAGCGCAGAGATTGGTAAATAAATAAATAAACAATTTTCGATTTACGCACGCCAAAAGACAATTTATTTAGTTTATATTTATTATACTAATGGCGGCGACACCGACGACCACGCCGTCGGCAATAACAACGAGCACACTACTACTATTACGGTCACGGCGACGATTTCCGAACTTGTCTAATAGAAGTGAAGCTTCTAAATGACTCACCCGAAAAAACGCCGCTTAGCGACCACTGCACTAAGTACTACTATTACAACGACGAAACTAATGACTACTGTTACTTCGGTCGCAATGGTGATTCCCAGACTCATCTAATAGAAATGAAGTTTCTAAATTACTCATCTAAAAATGCACCATTGGCGGCCCCTATGATAAATGTACTATTATTAAACAACGACGGCGCTGCCGGGGCCAACGACTCTGACGGCGTCCTCGACGACCACGCCATCAACGGCTAGTACTTCGGTCACAACGGCAACTCCGGACTTCTTCAACAGAAACGAAGCTTCTATTAAAGATCCGAAGCACCCTGGCGGCCGCTACCTAATGTACTATTGTTACGACGACGACGTCAACGACAACGACGACGACGACGTCGACGATGACGGCGACGACGAGAAATTAACTATTACTACATCGGCCGCAACGGTGACTCTCGAACTCGTCTCATAGAAGTGAAGCTTCTAAATTACTCGTCCGAAAATGCATCACATAACGGCCTAAGCCTATTTACCCGACTGCGACAGAAAGAGAGTTATGTTTTTAAAATACTATTAAAACTACGATAACTATAACTACGATAATTAACTACAATATCAAACGCAACGGTGGCTTCCGAACTTGCCCAATGGAAGTAAAGCTTCTAAGTTACATAGTTCGAAAATACACCATTACGGCCCCTATAAGAATGTTCTAGAAACTCAAAGATAATTATTGCTATTGTACTTAATCAAGAGTTAGTGACTTGGGATTAGCAAAAGAAAGCCTATTTAATAACTTATAAACCCATTACTAAAAGAAAAACGCAAAGCAAAGGGGAGCAAAGTTCGAGCAAAGGAAGAATGTTCTAGAAGCTCTAAATTTAATTATTGATATTGTACTAAAACAAAATAAGTTAGAAACTTGGAATTTGCGGCAAACTTATTTTTTATTACGTATAAACCTAGTAATAAAAGAAAATTTTGAAAAAGTATAAAGATAAAAAAGTGAAATTTGGAAAATTATTTACGTAACGAACTTGAAAATTCTCTGACCGACCGCACTTATAATTACTTATTTTGGAAACTATACGTAAGAAAAATCTAAAATTTTGAAGGATTATAACCTATTAGATTCTCAACCGAGCGCAATAATAAAAAAGGGGGGTTATCGCTTTAAATTTTGAGAAAAAGGGGGGCAAAGTCAAGGCAAGATGAGTAACGAGAAAAAAGCTTATAACTAAAAAACTATGACACTTAGCCAAAATCCAATTGCACTGTTGAAGTCCTCTCCTCAATCCTCATTAGGATTCCATCACAGATCCAGCCGAAAAGCACCGGAAGTGGTACCCCTCGGTCAAGTGTTTTCCAGATTTTTCGTTCTGGAGCGACGAATTTACACAGGAAAAATCCAAAACTCAGCCACGACCAGGTCTCATAAAGGCGCAGATAATAGCAGTTGAAAAACTAGGGGTCATCGATCGAAATCGCGAGTTAAAAATTTTTGAAGGAAAAAATTCCCTCAGAAAAAACACATTTTCCGTCACAACACTTCACAAACACATCCGATTTTCAAAAATTTTGCACCCCTACGTAGGGGGCAAAAATGCGCAACTTTTGATACTAAATTTAACACTGTAGCACTAAAAAAGACTATTTTTGCGGATTTTCGAGCGCGGAGCGATCAAAATCGTGACCGTCCGCGGCGGCGCGCGGGACGCGACTAACCTAACCTAACCTAACCTAACCTAACCTAACCTAACCTAACCTAACCTAACCTAACCTAACCTAACCTAACCTAACCTAACCTAACCTAACCTAACCTAACCTAACCTAACCTAACCTAACCTAACCTAACCTAACCTAACCTAACCTAACCTAACCTAACCTAACCTAACCTAACCTAACCTAACCTAACCTAACCTAACCTAACCTAACCTACCAAAACACTCTTCCCCACCTACGATGACCTTCAACAATACATCACTAAACACCCACTAACATTCGCAACAACACAATACATCTCCAACCACGGCTACCATAAATCATACTTATATAGATTCAAAATCACAAACAACGAACACTGCCCATGCAACAACACAACTACACAAACACTACATCACCTCATCTTTCACTGCCCTAAGTACAGCAACAAACGGCTTGACCTGCAAACGGTCAGCCTTAATCTCAATATAGATCCATACAACCTAACACAAATACTCAGCAAACAAACAACCTCCGATCTATTTCACAACCTACTCAAACATATCATTAAAACACTTAAAAAATTCAACAACACTTAACACATTCAACCTCACACTCTACACTTCAGATTATTTATTACACATTTATTACATACTCACTTATTTACTCCTGCTCTACACCGCTGCGAGTAAAGTGGCGCAAGCGTCACTCTACTCGCCCCGGCCGTGTGGTTCCGGCCTCTTAAGAATAGTTCCACTCCAACTCCTCCTGCGGATGTCGTAAAAGGCGACAGAAGGATAAAACCAGAGGAATGGGCAGCAGCATCCCTCTCGGAACTGGAACACACTACTGCGAACATATACACTAAACACACCGGTCACCACAACTCACTCTCACATTTTCAATACACACAAACACCACTGAATGCAAAGTGTATACCGTTAGCGCCGAGCATTCAGTGAACACTATACAAACAGGTGGGAGGTTTTAGTCCGTAGGTCACTGGGTAACATTCCCAGTGAAGTCGGGCATGCAGTCAGGACCGGCCTGGCTGTATACATGAGTATTTCCTCCCGCCTCGAAAAAAAAAAAAAAAAAAAAAAAAAACCTAACCTAACCTAACCTAACCTAACCTAACCTAACCTAACCTAACCTAACCTAACCTAACCTAACCTAACCTAACCTAACCTAACCTTTTTTTTTTTTTTTTTTATCGGAGTGGAAATGCGTTACGCATACCCCCGGGCTGGGAGAAGCCACGGGGGTTATGTGGGACTCTCCCACCTCGCCCCGACCCCGAATGGGAAGGAGCTCGGCGGGCCTACCCACTAAAACCACTCCGGCGTTTCCGCACTGCCGTTAATGGGGACGCCATGGGATCGCAGAGCATTCGACCACGACGCCCCCCGGCTTGCCCAAAAGGGCACCCTCGCCAAAGGACTTCTCCCACGGGCGACTAGCCTTTCGGCCCATCACCCGAGTCCCGATCGGCGATCAACTGGGTGAAGGAGAACCGCTCCAGCCCCCAGTCGACCGCCGACAAAACACGTATCGCCCCAAAAAGGGCAACACCCTCCAATTGGTTGCGCAAGGAGCAGGTACCATAGGCCCCTCTGGCCGGCATCCCCACTCCCCACACAACCCCCCACCACTGCGCCCCTATAAAAGGGGACGCACCCTCCCCGGGAGCCCAGTCGCCAGGCGACCGGAGCCCCGGACGCACCGCCCCGAAAAGGGCAGCGCGCCCACCCGGCCTCGTCTGCTGCGCCCTTTGCTCAGGTCAAAGGGACGCGCAGAGAGGCCCTCCCGTCGGATCATTGGTAGCACCGGTAAGCAATCCCTGCGAACAGGAGATCACTTACCGTTGCCTCCAGGGCGCACCGGCCCGAACTCTACCCTTTCCCCCTGATCGAAATCAAAGGGAAGTGATAGAGCTCAGACACACGAGGAGGTTATCCGACCTGGCGCCCCAACCTAACCTAACCTAACCTAACCTAACCTAACCTAACCTAACCTTTTTTTTTTTTTTTTTTTTTTTTTTTTTTTTTGACGGTGTGGAAATGCTCCTTATGCATTCCCCCCGGCCCGAGGCTGGCCATTTGGGGGGATATGTGGGGCTCTCCTCGCCCTCCCTCCCCCGAGTGGGGAAGGAAGACGAGGCATACCCACTAAAACCACACCGGCACTTTCCGTCCTTGCCGTTTAAGGGGGCGACACGGGGTCGCGGACATTCTACCGTATCGCCCCCCGGCAGCCCCGGTTAACTTTTACCGGGGCACCCGCGCCAAGGGGAGGGAGAGTTGTAAGTGCGACAACCCTCCCCCCCAGACTCGTAGGGCTGTTATGTTGTTGTGGGGCCTCATCCCACCAGCCCTACAGGGGGTTTAGGCGGGCAAACTGCCTACGCCTTCTCCCCCTTCGTCTGCGCCGGAGCAGGGGCGCGCTGGGATCGTCTTCGCGCCCTCGCTCCGCTTCCTCCTTCTGCGACATAATGGTTGTGCAGAAGGAGGCAACCGTCTCCCATTGGTTCTCTCCCCTCAGCATTACAGCCACTAGGCTGTGCGGGGAGAGATCTACAATACCGGTTGCTGTGACCAGGTCCCTCCTTTCATCTTCCCATTTCGGACACGACTCAACAGTGTGTCGAGCCGTGTCCACCTGATCGCCACATTCGTGGCACCGCTCGTCCACCTCTCGTCCAATCCGGCACAGGTATCGGCCGAAACACCCATGGCCCGACAGTACCTGTGCCAGATGGTAGGACACCACCCCGAAGGATCGGTCCAGCCACGACTGGAAGGAGGGCAGTATGGCCGCTATTGCATGCGCACCATATGGCTCGTCCTCCAGCTCCTCCTTCCATCGATCCCGCATCCGTTCCGCCGCCCGGCGGCGGACTCCCTCCACTTCGTCTGGGGCTGGATCCCCGTCCCGGACCTCCGACACCCCACCCTTTTTGAAGGAGTGGACCTCCGACAAGACTTGCGCGTCCAACTCCCAGGGCGGGGTTCCTGCCATGAGGCAGGCCGCAGCCCACGCCACTGTAGTATAGGCCCTCACGATTCGGAGGGCCACAACTTTTTGGGGCCGTCGAAGCTGGGCCTTGTTTTTCCGGCCCAGTTTGTCCGCCCATATGGGGGCCCCGTAGAGCGCCATGCTCCTGGCCACCCCAGCATATAACCTTCTGCATGGCGCTTGTGGTCCTCCCACGTTGGGCAACAGTCGGCTCATCGCCGATGCAGCCTTTATTATTCGAGGAGCAAGTTGGCGGAAGTGCTCCTCGAATTTCCACTCACGGTCGAGTATGAGGCCCAAATATTTAATGTGGGCCTTCAACTCGACCACCTCACCACCCACGACTATGTTGGCTCCCGAAGGAGGCCGCCACCCCCGCCCCCCGAAGACAATGGCTTCCGTCTTCGGGAGGGAGACCATAAGGCCCAACCGGCTTATCCGCTGGACCATCAGGCCTGTTGCCACCGCCGCCCTCCTCAACACCTCTTCAAGACGCTTACCCCGGACAGCTATCATCGTGTCGTCTGCATAGCAGATGACTGCCATCCGGGGGAGCAGGGCCAGCCTGATGGCCCAATCGTAACCGATGTTCCAGAGCAGGGGGCCTAGAACGGACCCCTGTGGAACACCGGCCGACATTGCCCTGGAGGCCCAACCGTCCTCCGTTCGGTAGAGCACTACCCTTTGCGAGAGGTAGTGCCCCACCAGCCTCTGCAGGTAGAGTGGCACCCCGTGGAATCGGAGTGCCTCCTCTATCACTGAGTAGGGGAGAGACCCAAAGGCATTGGCGATGTCGAGCGACACCGCCACCACTCCCTCCCCTCGCCTCCCTGCGTCCTCCACGAAGGCCCTCAAGGCCCCTAGAGCATCCATACAGGACCTTCTAGCCCGGAAGCCGTGCTGGCGATCCGAGATATTGGGGCCTTCCCCCTCCAGGTGCTCGACGATCCGCGCTGAGACGATCCGCTCAAGCATCTTTCCGGTCTCGTCGAGCAACACAATAGGCCTCCAGCCAGACGGGGACTCCGCCGGGCGACTCGCCTTCCGAAGGAGGCACAACTTGCCCTCCTTCCAGCACCCCGGGAACACCCCCGACCTCAGGCAACTATCAAACAGTTCCCTAAGACGGATCCCGAGGTGCTTCAACGCGATGGGCATCACCTTTCCGGGGACACCATCCGGTCCCGGGGCCTTCCTACACCGACGGAGACGGTCAGCCACCCTCACCATTTCTCCATCCGTGACTGGGGGGGGGACCATAGGTTCCTCCGACTCCACGGAAGGGGCCGACATCTCCGGGGGGACCAAGACTGGTGCCACCGGGAACAACCCCTCTACCACCCTGGTGAGGAGCTCCGGCTCCAAGGACTCCGTGGGGGGGGCGTTGGCGCGGCAGAGTTTTTCCCGCACCATCTTATAGGGACGCCCCCACGGATCCCTATCCAGGGTCGCCAGGAACTCCTCATGAGCTTCGTCCTTGGCGCGCCCTATGGCCACCACCAGGGCCTCCTTGGCCACCCTCAGTTGCTCCAGGAGGAGTACCTCCTCCCCAGGGCCACGGGTTCTCCTACGCCGGCATCTGGTGTAAGCCCGCCGGGCATTGTTACTGATGAGTCGGAGGGAAGCTATCTCCTCCGACCACCAGTATACCTGTCTCCGACCAGGGAGACATCTTGTGCGGGGCATCGCCGCGTCACAGACTTTGGTGAGGGTGACGCGGAAGTCCGCCGCCCGCTCTTCGACCCCCCGGGAAGGATCCGGTAGGGGAGAGCTCCAAAGCTCTACCATGGCCGCCTCCTCGACTGCGTCCCTATTCAACTTAACCAGGGACCACCTGGGGAAGCGGTCTGGCCCATTCGTTGACCTGGACACCTGTGCCGCCCTTCTTGGGGAGACCCTCATCCGCAAATATCTATGGTCGGAGAGGGTCTCCACCTCTTCCATCACGTGCCAGTCCGAGACTTTCAAGGACGCAGGGGGGGTCGCAAACGTGACGTCTACGATTGATCCCCCCTGCTGCCTGACACAGGTGTCCACCGTGCCTCTGTTAAGGACCTCCAGGCCCAGCGTTACCGCCCAATCCCTCAGCGCCGCCCCTCTAGGGGTTGTTTGGGGGGAGCCCCAAGCCACCGCCTTGGCATTGAGGTCCCCCATGACCAGCACTGGTGACGAGGCCAAGGCCCCGACCACCCTGCCCAAGTCGACCAAGTAAACTTCAAACTCTCGCAGCGGCCTATTGGGGGAGAAGTACACCGCTATAACGGTGATGTCCCCCCACTTGGCCGCCGCGAATCCGGGGCCGCCACTCACCCTGGACAGGGTGGGGTGCGTGCCCATCGATGGGACTCCTATCGCCACGGAGCCGTCCGAGTCCCCCACCCAATTGGGAGTTTGGGGGATCAGGTACGGCTCTGCTATCACCACCAAGCTAATGTTCCACTCCGCCATGTGCTGCATTAGCAGATCCTGAGCACGGGCGGAGTGGTTCAAGTTGCCTTGAAGGACCTCTAGTTGCCGGTGACGGTTTACTGGCATTTAGAGGTCCATCAAGTTGCCCTCGCTCACAATATTCTCACCAGCAGCCTTTTCAGAGGCCTGCGGCGCCTGGGATCTGACAGGCGCTCCTTTCCCTTTTACGCTAGGGGGGTTGCAAGACGCACCCCCCATAACGTGTCCCGCAGGCCTCTTAGCATCGTGGCACACCACACACCAGGGCTTGGCCGAGCACTCCTTGGCCGTGTGTCCGTCCTTGCTGCACCGGAAGCACAGGGTGCTCCGGTCGACCACTGAGGGGCAGAGCGCTCTGGTGTGCCCGATGCCCATACATCTGTAGCAGCGCATGGGCAACGGGTCGAGAGCCTCCACGCGGGCTGCAGACCAGCCCACCATCAGACGACCAGCGGCGATGATTGTTTTCCCCGCCGTGATCGGGCACCGGACTATAATGGCCCCGCTTCCAGCGCCATTGTACCAAACGGTACCGGCTTTTATTTGGGTCAGGTTGCACTGGCCCTTTTCGGCAACCTTTTCCCTGATTTTCTCCGGAGTGACAGTCTCGTCAAGTCCGGAGATCCTCAACTCAACCATTTTGACTGGTCGAGTGACATCAGCCATCTCACCGACCAGAGTCTGGACCTTTGCCGCAAGCGCGTCCGCCTCTTTGCCGCTGTTTTTACCGGGCACCTCAATAATACGGGCCCCGGTAGCAGTCTTCCGGACATTGACGTGGGCGATCCCGACCTCCCTGAAGTCAAACTCGGTGACCTTCATCATTACCTCAAGGTATGAGGCTTTGGTCCCCGGTTTGAGGGAGACCACAATCGCCGTGGAAGAAGGCGTCTCCAGTTTTTTAGGGGCTTGCACTTTGGCCGCCCCAGCTGCCCCGGAGGTCGCCGCCCTTTTCGCCTTCCTTTTGACTGCTAGGGTCCATTCCCCCTCCATGGGAGCCGTCGGCGTTGGCTGGGCCAATCCAGAGGGGCCCGCTCGAGGTTCCCTAGCGGTTTGCGCACCAACCGGGGCAGTCGCTGGCACCTTAGCCTTGGGTTTTACAGCGGTCGCGGACTTACCCGCGGACCCGACCGCCGGCTTGGACGCAACCTTAGCCGATGGCATTGACACTGCCGAAGCCATCGACGAGGGCCGCAGCTGGCTCGCAACGGCTTTAGCGGCATTACGCCGGTCTGCCTCTAGAGGCGGGCGGAGGATCGGCTCCGCCGGGAGCCTCCTTTCCAGGTTCTCCAGTCGGGCGTTAATCATGTCCCCGATGGAGACAAACAGCTCCCTTTCCCTTTTCAGGGCATCTCTCCTCATATCATTGATGAGCTCCGGTAGATTGAGGAGCTCCTGAATGCCCGTCACCTCGTTCGCCGCCGGAGCTGCGCTGGGAGCTGCAGCGGGGGCGAGCTCGCGTTCTGCGAAGGCAGTTCGCAGAGCTTTCGTCTCTGCCTCAAGGTGCGCGAGCTGCTCTCGCATCCTCTTGTTGTCCGCCTTTAGAATGCGGATCTCCTCCGACTCGGAGCGGGAGAGAAGATCATCAGAGGCGGCAATAATTTCGCGGCAGGCCGCGTTCATCTTCCCCCATATTGCCCCCTTTAAGTTCCCGCACTTCTTCGCCTCCTCCATTATGGAGGCGGCACTCCTGCGGGCCCCCTCCAGCAGCTCTTCCCTAGAGATAGGGGCAAGACTGGCCTCCCTTATAGCCTTAGCCGGCTTGGAAGGGCCAGGCAGCGCTGGGAACTCCCTCCTGAAACTCTCATCCTCCTCACTGGAATACCCGAGTCTGAGCTTCGCCAGAGCATGGGATTGGCCCACATAGGCCCCCTTTGCAAGGGTGGCCTTCCCTTTGGAGGGACTGGGCTTACCCCCAGAGCCCTCGGAGCTGTCCCCCCTCTGTCGATGGCGTTTGAGAGGGTTTCCCCCCCCCAGCTCCATAGTATCACTCCCTCCCTCATTTGCACTGACCTCAATCAGCGTACTATCATCGTCCGAGTCGGACAACAAGGCACAACACTCCCCCTCCAAAGTCTCACTTTCACCCCCCTTTCGCTTTGCCTCCTTACTTTGAGACATCCCCCCCCTCCCCCCAGACTCCCCCCCCTTATCCCCCTTGATTGGGCCCATGCCCACCGTCCCCAACGAGTTCCCAGTCACGGAAGACCTGGTAACCCGCTTAGACCCCTTCCCCCCCTCAATGGCTCCCCTTACCCCCCCAATTACTGATTCGACAAAAACCCCCACAAAAAACTACCCCCCAAAACAAACGAACAATTTGGAAAAAGTTTTTTTTTTTTTTCGGTCAAGTGCGAGCCGGCCACTTGCCTACAAAGTTAAAATTTTGCCCCTTTAACCCAAAAAAACTCCCCTTAAATATTGCCCCTTTACAACCCTATTGGTGTCAAAAGATAGGTCTTTTGACACCCTACCCCCCCCCAAAAACCCCAGTCCCTACCGACTTTATTTCAGGAGCTACCGAATTTACAATGGCAAAACCAAGTTACAAATGTAGTTCGGCAGCGCCTGAAAAAAAGAAATAGCAAAGTTTTTTTACCCCTAACTTTTGAACCGATGGTCCAAAAATTATGGGGCAAATTTTAAACGAAAGAAAACAATTAAAATAAGAAGAATTTAAAATAAACTATCCAAAAAAGTGAAAAAGAAAAAAGATATGAATTTTTGAAAACTTAAAAATTTGAAAGTTGAAAAAGCCGAAACCGCAAATAAAACCAAAAACTAGAAAAATTAATAATTTCGAATCCAGAGAAGCTAGAAGAACAAATGAAAAGCCAAAATAACGAGCGAGAAGCGCACAACAAGCTATAAGAGAAAAAAGTTTCGAAAAGATTTCCGTCGCTGAGAAAAGTCCAAACAAAGAAATCCAACACCCGAAATAACCTAACCTAACCTAACCTAACCTAACCTAACCTAACCTAACCTAACCTAACCTAACCTAACCTAACCTAACCTAACCTAACCTAACCTAACCTAACCTAACCTAACCTAACCTAACCTAACCTAACCTTTTTTTTTTTTTTTTTTTTTTTTTTTTTTATCGGAGTGGAAATGCATTACGCATACCCCCGGGCTGGGAGAAGCCACGGGGGTTATGTGGGACTCTCCTACCTCGCCCCGACCCCGAATGGGAAGGAGCTCGGCGGGCCTACCCACTAAAACCACTCCGGCGTTTCCGCACTGCCGTTAATGGGGACGCCATGGGATCGCAGAGCATTCGACCACGACGCCCCCCGGCTTGCCCAAAAGGGCACCCTCGCCAAAGGACTTCTCCCACGGGCGACTAGCCTTTCGGCCCATCACCCGAGTCCCGATCGGCGATCAACTGGGTGAAGGAGAACCGCTCCAGCCCCCAGTCGACCGCCGACAAAACACGTATCGCCCTGAAAAGGGCAACACCCACCAATCGGTTGCGCAGGGAGCAGGCGCCATAGGCCCCTCTGGCCGGCATCCCCACTCCCCACACAACCCCCCCCACCACTGCGCCCCTATAAAAGGGGACGCACCCTCCCCGGGAGCCCAGTCGCCAGGCGACCGGAGCCCCGGACGCACCGCCCCGAAAAGGGCAGCGCGCCCACCCGGCCTCGTCTGCTGCGCCCTTTGCTCAGGTCAAAGGGACGCGCAGAGAGGCCCTCCCGTCGGATCATTGGTAGCACCGGTAAGCAATCCCTGCGAACAGGAGATCACTTACCGTTGCCTCCAGGGCGCACCGGCCCGAACTCTACCCTTTCCCCCTGATCGAAATCAAAGGGAAGTGGTAGAGCTCAGACACACGAGGAGGTTATCCGACCTGGCGCCCCAACCTAACCTAACCTAACCTAACCTAACCTAACCTAACCTAACCTAACCTAACCTAACCTAACCTTTTTTTTTTTTTTTTTTTTTTTTTTTTTTTTTTTTATCGGAGTGGAAATGCGTTACGCATACCCCCGGGCTGGGAGAAGCCACGGAGGTTATGTGGGACTCTCCCACCTCGCCCCGACCCCGAATGGGAAGGAGCTCGGCGGGCCTACCCACTAAAACCACTCCGGCGTTTCCGCACTGCCGTTAATGGGGACGCCATGGGATCGCAGAGCATTCGACCACGACGCCCCCCGGCTTGCCCAAAAGGGCACCATCTCCAAGGGGACTTCTCCCACGGGCGACTAGCCTTTCGGCCCATCACCCGAGTCCCCATCGGCGATCAACTGGGTGAAGGAGAACCGCTCCAGCCCCCAGTCGACCGCCGACAAAACACGTATCGCCCTGAAAAGGGCAACACCCACCAATCGGTTGCGCAGGGAGCAGGCGCCATAGGCCCCTCTGGCCGGCATCCCCACTCCCCACACAACCCCCCCACCACTGCGCCCCTATAAAAGGGGACGCACCCTCCCCGGGAGCCCAGTCGCGAGGCGACCGGAGCCCCGACGCACCGCCCCGAAAAGGGCAGCGCGCCCACCCGGCCTCGTCTGCTGCGCCCTTTGCTCAGGTCAAAGGGACACGCAGAGAGGCCCTCCCGTCGGATCATTGGTAGCACCGGTAAGCAATCCCTGCGAACAGGAGATCGCTTACCGTTGCCTCCAGGGCGCACCGGCCCGAACTCTACCCTTTCCCCTTGATCGAAATCAAAGGGAAGTGGTAGAGCTCAGACACACGAGGAGGTTATCCGACCTGGCGCCCCAACCTAACCTAACCTAACCTAACCTAACCTAACCTAACCTAACCTAACCTAACCTAACCTTTTTTTTTTTTTTTTTTTTTTTTTTTTTTTTTTTTTTTTTTTTTTTTTTATCGGAGTGGAAATGCGTTACGCATACCCCCGGGCTGGGAGAAGCCACGGGGGTTATGTGGGACTCTCCCACCTCGCCCCGACCCCGAATGGGAAGGAGCTCAGCGGGCCTACCCACTAAAACCACTCCGGCGTTTCCGCACTGCCGTTAATGGGGACGCCATGGGATCGCAGAGCATTCGACCACGACGCCCCCCGGCTTGCCCAAAAGGGCACCCTCGCCAAAGGACTTCTCCCACGGGCGACTAGCCTTTCGGCCCATCACCCGAGTCCCGATCGGCGATCAACTGGGTGAAGGAGAACCGCTCCAGCCCACAGTCGACCGCCGACAAAACACGTATCGCCCCGAAAAGGGCAACACCCACCAATCGGTTGCGCAGGGAGCAAGCGCCATAGGCCCCTCTGGCCGGCATCCCCACTCCCCACACAACCCCCCCACCACTGCGCCCCTATAAAAGGGGACGCACCCTCCCCGGGAGCCCAGTCGCCAGGCGACCGGAGCCCCGGACGCACCGCCCCGAAAAGGGCAGCGCGCCCACCCGGCCTCGTCTGCTGCGCCCTTTGCTCAGGTCAAAGGGACGCGCAGAGAGGCCCTCCCGTCGGATCATTGGTAGCACCGGTAAGCAATCCCTGCGAACAGGAGATCACTTACCGTTGCCTCCAGGGCGCACCGGCCCGAACTCTACCCTTTCCCCCTGATCGAAATCAAAGGGAAGTGGTAGAGCTCAGACACACGAGGAGGTTATCCGACCTGGCGCCCCAACAACCTAACCTAACCTAACCTAACCTAACCTAACCTAACCTAACCTAACCTAACCTAACCTAACCTAACCTAACCTAACCTAACCTAACCTAACCTAACCTAACCTAACCTAACCTAACCTAACCTAACCTAACCTAACCTAACCTAACCTAACCAAATTTCTTCTATCTTATATCGGTCCCACATCAAAACTCTCTAGGCATAATATCTTCCAATTAATTCCCCCTATATATTAATAGCATTTTGAAGCGTATTGGTTGAGATCCCGCGGCTTTTCGCCCAAAAAACCGAATTTTTCTTAATTTCTTGTATGAAAAAATCACATTTTTGCCTTTAATTCTCATATCTCTAGGTCGATTTCGCTTAAATATCCTTTGTTCAGTGTAGGCAGGTGCCCCGGGCGACGCTGCATCCCTGGAAACCTGAAATAAAAACAGAATTTTAGTAAAATTAACATTATCGTTCTCAGCTAAAGTCTACCTAACCCCTCCGACAAATACGAAACTTTCAAATTTCTTCTATCTTATATCGGTCCCACATCAAAACTCTCTAGGCATAATATCTTCCAATTAATTCCCCCTATATATTAATAGCATTTTGAAGCGTATTGGTTGAGATCCCGCGGCTTTTCGCCCAAAAAACCGAATTTTTCTTAATTTCTTGTATGAAAAAATCACATTTTTGCCTTTAATTCTCATATCTCTAGGTCGATTTCGCTTAAATATCCTTTGTTCAGTGTAGGCAGGTGCCCCGGGCGACGCTGCATCCCTGGAAACCTGAAATAAAAACAGAATTTTAGTAAAATTAACATTATCGTTCTCAGCTAAAGTCTACCTAACCCCTCCGACAAATACGAAACTTTCAAATTTCTTCTATCTTATATCGGTCCCACATCAAAACTCTCTAGGCATAATATCTTCCAATTAATTCCCCCTATATATTAATAGCATTTTGAAGCGTATTGGTTGAGATCCCGCGGCTTTTCGCCCAAAAAACCGAATTTTTCTTAATTTCTTGTATGAAAAAATCACATTTTTGCCTTTAATTCTCATATCTCTAGGTCGATTTCGCTTAAATATCCTTTGTTCAGTGTAGGCAGGTGCCCCGGGCGACGCTGCATCCCTGGAAACCTGAAATAAAAACAGAATTTTAGTAAAATTAACATTATCGTTCTCAGCTAAAGTCTACCTAACCCCTCCGACAAATACGAAACTTTCAAATTTCTTCTATCTTATATCGGTCCCACATCAAAACTCTCTAGGCATAATATCTTCCAATTAATTCCCCCTATATATTAATAGCATTTTGAAGCGTATTGGTTGAGATCCCGCGGCTTTTCGCCCAAAAAACCGAATTTTTCTTAATTTCTTGTATGAAAAAATCACATTTTTGCCTTTAATTCTCATATCTCTAGGTCGATTTCGCTTAAATATCCTTTGTTCAGTGTAGGCAGGTGCCCCGGGCGACGCTGCATCCCTGGAAACCTGAAATAAAAACAGAATTTTAGTAAAATTAACATTATCGTTCTCAGCTAAAGTCTACCTAACCCCTCCGACAAATACGAAACTTTCAAATTTCTTCTATCTTATATCGGTCCCACATCAAAACTCTCTAGGCATAATATCTTCCAATTAATTCCCCCTATATATTAATAGCATTTTGAAGCGTATTGGTTGAGATCCCGCGGCTTTTCGCCCAAAAAACCGAATTTTTCTTAATTTCTTGTATGAAAAAATCACATTTTTGCCTTTAATTCTCATATCTCTAGGTCGATTTCGCTTAAATATCCTTTGTTCAGTGTAGGCAGGTGCCCCGGGCGACGCTGCATCCCTGGAAACCTGAAATAAAAACAGAATTTTAGTAAAATTAACATTATCGTTCTCAGCTAAAGTCTACCTAACCCCTCCGACAAATACGAAACTTTCAAATTTCTTCTATCTTATATCGGTCCCACATCAAAACTCTCTAGGCATAATATCTTCCAATTAATTCCCCCTATATATTAATAGCATTTTGAAGCGTATTGGTTGAGATCCCGCGGCTTTTCGCCCAAAAAACCGAATTTTTCTTAATTTCTTGTATGAAAAAATCACATTTTTGCCTTTAATTCTCATATCTCTAGGTCGATTTCGCTTAAATATCCTTTGTTCAGTGTAGGCAGGTGCCCCGGGCGACGCTGCATCCCTGGAAACCTGAAATAAAAACAGAATTTTAGTAAAATTAACATTATCGTTCTCAGCTAAAGTCTACCTAACCCCTCCGACAAATACGAAACTTTCAAATTTCTTCTATCTTATATCGGTCCCACATCAAAACTCTCTAGGCATAATATCTTCCAATTAATTCCCCCTATATATTAATAGCATTTTGAAGCGTATTGGTTGAGATCCCGCGGCTTTTCGCCCAAAAAACCGAATTTTTCTTAATTTCTTGTATGAAAAAATCACATTTTTGCCTTTAATTCTCATATCTCTAGGTCGATTTCGCTTAAATATCCTTTGTTCAGTGTAGGCAGGTGCCCCGGGCGACGCTGCATCCCTGGAAACCTGAAATAAAAACAGAATTTTAGTAAAATTAACATTATCGTTCTCAGCTAAAGTCTACCTAACCCCTCCGACAAATACGAAACTTTCAAATTTCTTCTATCTTATATCGGTCCCACATCAAAACTCTCTAGGCATAATATCTTCCAATTAATTCCCCCTATATATTAATAGCATTTTGAAGCGTATTGGTTGAGATCCCGCGGCTTTTCGCCCAAAAAACCGAATTTTTCTTAATTTCTTGTATGAAAAAATCACATTTTTGCCTTTAATTCTCATATCTCTAGGTCGATTTCGCTTAAATATCCTTTGTTCAGTGTAGGCAGGTGCCCCGGGCGACGCTGCATCCCTGGAAACCTGAAATAAAAACAGAATTTTAGTAAAATTAACATTATCGTTCTCAGCTAAAGTCTACCTAACCCCTCCGACAAATACGAAACTTTCAAATTTCTTCTATCTTATATCGGTCCCACATCAAAACTCTCTAGGCATAATATCTTCCAATTAATTCCCCCTATATATTAATAGCATTTTGAAGCGTATTGGTTGAGATCCCGCGGCTTTTCGCCCAAAAAACCGAATTTTTCTTAATTTCTTGTATGAAAAAATCACATTTTTGCCTTTAATTCTCATATCTCTAGGTCGATTTCGCTTAAATATCCTTTGTTCAGTGTAGGCAGGTGCCCCGGGCGACGCTGCATCCCTGGAAACCTGAAATAAAAACAGAATTTTAGTAAAATTAACATTATCGTTCTCAGCTAAAGTCTACCTAACCCCTCCGACAAATACGAAACTTTCAAATTTCTTCTATCTTATATCGGTCCCACATCAAAACTCTCTAGGCATAATATCTTCCAATTAATTCCCCCTATATATTAATAGCATTTTGAAGCGTATTGGTTGAGATCCCGCGGCTTTTCGCCCAAAAAACCGAATTTTTCTTAATTTCTTGTATGAAAAAATCACATTTTTGCCTTTAATTCTCATATCTCTAGGTCGATTTCGCTTAAATATCCTTTGTTCAGTGTAGGCAGGTGCCCCGGGCGACGCTGCATCCCTGGAAACCTGAAATAAAAACAGAATTTTAGTAAAATTAACATTATCGTTCTCAGCTAAAGTCTACCTAACCCCTCCGACAAATACGAAACTTTCAAATTTCTTCTATCTTATATCGGTCCCACATCAAAACTCTCTAGGCATAATATCTTCCAATTAATTCCCCCTATATATTAATAGCATTTTGAAGCGTATTGGTTGAGATCCCGCGGCTTTTCGCCCAAAAAACCGAATTTTTCTTAATTTCTTGTATGAAAAAATCACATTTTTGCCTTTAATTCTCATATCTCTAGGTCGATTTCGCTTAAATATCCTTTGTTCAGTGTAGGCAGGTGCCCCGGGCGACGCTGCATCCCTGGAAACCTGAAATAAAAACAGAATTTTAGTAAAATTAACATTATCGTTCTCAGCTAAAGTCTACCTAACCCCTCCGACAAATACGAAACTTTCAAATTTCTTCTATCTTATATCGGTCCCACATCAAAACTCTCTAGGCATAATATCTTCCAATTAATTCCCCCTATATATTAATAGCATTTTGAAGCGTATTGGTTGAGATCCCGCGGCTTTTCGCCCAAAAAACCGAATTTTTCTTAATTTCTTGTATGAAAAAATCACATTTTTGCCTTTAATTCTCATATCTCTAGGTCGATTTCGCTTAAATATCCTTTGTTCAGTGTAGGCAGGTGCCCCGGGCGACGCTGCATCCCTGGAAACCTGAAATAAAAACAGAATTTTAGTAAAATTAACATTATCGTTCTCAGCTAAAGTCTACCTAACCCCTCCGACAAATACGAAACTTTCAAATTTCTTCTATCTTATATCGGTCCCACATCAAAACTCTCTAGGCATAATATCTTCCAATTAATTCCCCCTATATATTAATAGCATTTTGAAGCGTATTGGTTGAGATCCCGCGGCTTTTCGCCCAAAAAACCGAATTTTTCTTAATTTCTTGTATGAAAAAATCACATTTTTGCCTTTAATTCTCATATCTCTAGGTCGATTTCGCTTAAATATCCTTTGTTCAGTGTAGGCAGGTGCCCCGGGCGACGCTGCATCCCTGGAAACCTGAAATAAAAACAGAATTTTAGTAAAATTAACATTATCGTTCTCAGCTAAAGTCTACCTAACCCCTCCGACAAATACGAAACTTTCAAATTTCTTCTATCTTATATCGGTCCCACATCAAAACTCTCTAGGCATAATATCTTCCAATTAATTCCCCCTATATATTAATAGCATTTTGAAGCGTATTGGTTGAGATCCCGCGGCTTTTCGCCCAAAAAACCGAATTTTTCTTAATTTCTTGTATGAAAAAATCACATTTTTGCCTTTAATTCTCATATCTCTAGGTCGATTTCGCTTAAATATCCTTTGTTCAGTGTAGGCAGGTGCCCCGGGCGACGCTGCATCCCTGGAAACCTGAAATAAAAACAGAATTTTAGTAAAATTAACATTATCGTTCTCAGCTAAAGTCTACCTAACCCCTCCGACAAATACGAAACTTTCAAATTTCTTCTATCTTATATCGGTCCCACATCAAAACTCTCTAGGCATAATATCTTCCAATTAATTCCCCCTATATATTAATAGCATTTTGAAGCGTATTGGTTGAGATCCCGCGGCTTTTCGCCCAAAAAACCGAATTTTTCTTAATTTCTTGTATGAAAAAATCACATTTTTGCCTTTAATTCTCATATCTCTAGGTCGATTTCGCTTAAATATCCTTTGTTCAGTGTAGGCAGGTGCCCCGGGCGACGCTGCATCCCTGGAAACCTGAAATAAAAACAGAATTTTAGTAAAATTAACATTATCGTTCTCAGCTAAAGTCTACCTAACCCCTCCGACAAATACGAAACTTTCAAATTTCTTCTATCTTATATCGGTCCCACATCAAAACTCTCTAGGCATAATATCTTCCAATTAATTCCCCCTATATATTAATAGCATTTTGAAGCGTATTGGTTGAGATCCCGCGGCTTTTCGCCCAAAAAACCGAATTTTTCTTAATTTCTTGTATGAAAAAATCACATTTTTGCCTTTAATTCTCATATCTCTAGGTCGATTTCGCTTAAATATCCTTTGTTCAGTGTAGGCAGGTGCCCCGGGCGACGCTGCATCCCTGGAAACCTGAAATAAAAACAGAATTTTAGTAAAATTAACATTATCGTTCTCAGCTAAAGTCTACCTAACCCCTCCGACAAATACGAAACTTTCAAATTTCTTCTATCTTATATCGGTCCCACATCAAAACTCTCTAGGCATAATATCTTCCAATTAATTCCCCCTATATATTAATAGCATTTTGAAGCGTATTGGTTGAGATCCCGCGGCTTTTCGCCCAAAAAACCGAATTTTTCTTAATTTCTTGTATGAAAAAATCACATTTTTGCCTTTAATTCTCATATCTCTAGGTCGATTTCGCTTAAATATCCTTTGTTCAGTGTAGGCAGGTGCCCCGGGCGACGCTGCATCCCTGGAAACCTGAAATAAAAACAGAATTTTAGTAAAATTAACATTATCGTTCTCAGCTAAAGTCTACCTAACCCCTCCGACAAATACGAAACTTTCAAATTTCTTCTATCTTATATCGGTCCCACATCAAAACTCTCTAGGCATAATATCTTCCAATTAATTCCCCCTATATATTAATAGCATTTTGAAGCGTATTGGTTGAGATCCCGCGGCTTTTCGCCCAAAAAACCGAATTTTTCTTAATTTCTTGTATGAAAAAATCACATTTTTGCCTTTAATTCTCATATCTCTAGGTCGATTTCGCTTAAATATCCTTTGTTCAGTGTAGGCAGGTGCCCCGGGCGACGCTGCATCCCTGGAAACCTGAAATAAAAACAGAATTTTAGTAAAATTAACATTATCGTTCTCAGCTAAAGTCTACCTAACCCCTCCGACAAATACGAAACTTTCAAATTTCTTCTATCTTATATCGGTCCCACATCAAAACTCTCTAGGCATAATATCTTCCAATTAATTCCCCCTATATATTAATAGCATTTTGAAGCGTATTGGTTGAGATCCCGCGGCTTTTCGCCCAAAAAACCGAATTTTTCTTAATTTCTTGTATGAAAAAATCACATTTTTGCCTTTAATTCTCATATCTCTAGGTCGATTTCGCTTAAATATCCTTTGTTCAGTGTAGGCAGGTGCCCCGGGCGACGCTGCATCCCTGGAAACCTGAAATAAAAACAGAATTTTAGTAAAATTAACATTATCGTTCTCAGCTAAAGTCTACCTAACCCCTCCGACAAATACGAAACTTTCAAATTTCTTCTATCTTATATCGGTCCCACATCAAAACTCTCTAGGCATAATATCTTCCAATTAATTCCCCCTATATATTAATAGCATTTTGAAGCGTATTGGTTGAGATCCCGCGGCTTTTCGCCCAAAAAACCGAATTTTTCTTAATTTCTTGTATGAAAAAATCACATTTTTGCCTTTAATTCTCATATCTCTAGGTCGATTTCGCTTAAATATCCTTTGTTCAGTGTAGGCAGGTGCCCCGGGCGACGCTGCATCCCTGGAAACCTGAAATAAAAACAGAATTTTAGTAAAATTAACATTATCGTTCTCAGCTAAAGTCTACCTAACCCCTCCGACAAATACGAAACTTTCAAATTTCTTCTATCTTATATCGGTCCCACATCAAAACTCTCTAGGCATAATATCTTCCAATTAATTCCCCCTATATATTAATAGCATTTTGAAGCGTATTGGTTGAGATCCCGCGGCTTTTCGCCCAAAAAACCGAATTTTTCTTAATTTCTTGTATGAAAAAATCACATTTTTGCCTTTAATTCTCATATCTCTAGGTCGATTTCGCTTAAATATCCTTTGTTCAGTGTAGGCAGGTGCCCCGGGCGACGCTGCATCCCTGGAAACCTGAAATAAAAACAGAATTTTAGTAAAATTAACATTATCGTTCTCAGCTAAAGTCTACCTAACCCCTCCGACAAATACGAAACTTTCAAATTTCTTCTATCTTATATCGGTCCCACATCAAAACTCTCTAGGCATAATATCTTCCAATTAATTCCCCCTATATATTAATAGCATTTTGAAGCGTATTGGTTGAGATCCCGCGGCTTTTCGCCCAAAAAACCGAATTTTTCTTAATTTCTTGTATGAAAAAATCACATTTTTGCCTTTAATTCTCATATCTCTAGGTCGATTTCGCTTAAATATCCTTTGTTCAGTGTAGGCAGGTGCCCCGGGCGACGCTGCATCCCTGGAAACCTGAAATAAAAACAGAATTTTAGTAAAATTAACATTATCGTTCTCAGCTAAAGTCTACCTAACCCCTCCGACAAATACGAAACTTTCAAATTTCTTCTATCTTATATCGGTCCCACATCAAAACTCTCTAGGCATAATATCTTCCAATTAATTCCCCCTATATATTAATAGCATTTTGAAGCGTATTGGTTGAGATCCCGCGGCTTTTCGCCCAAAAAACCGAATTTTTCTTAATTTCTTGTATGAAAAAATCACATTTTTGCCTTTAATTCTCATATCTCTAGGTCGATTTCGCTTAAATATCCTTTGTTCAGTGTAGGCAGGTGCCCCGGGCGACGCTGCATCCCTGGAAACCTGAAATAAAAACAGAATTTTAGTAAAATTAACATTATCGTTCTCAGCTAAAGTCTACCTAACCCCTCCGACAAATACGAAACTTTCAAATTTCTTCTATCTTATATCGGTCCCACATCAAAACTCTCTAGGCATAATATCTTCCAATTAATTCCCCCTATATATTAATAGCATTTTGAAGCGTATTGGTTGAGATCCCGCGGCTTTTCGCCCAAAAAACCGAATTTTTCTTAATTTCTTGTATGAAAAAATCACATTTTTGCCTTTAATTCTCATATCTCTAGGTCGATTTCGCTTAAATATCCTTTGTTCAGTGTAGGCAGGTGCCCCGGGCGACGCTGCATCCCTGGAAACCTGAAATAAAAACAGAATTTTAGTAAAATTAACATTATCGTTCTCAGCTAAAGTCTACCTAACCCCTCCGACAAATACGAAACTTTCAAATTTCTTCTATCTTATATCGGTCCCACATCAAAACTCTCTAGGCATAATATCTTCCAATTAATTCCCCCTATATATTAATAGCATTTTGAAGCGTATTGGTTGAGATCCCGCGGCTTTTCGCCCAAAAAACCGAATTTTTCTTAATTTCTTGTATGAAAAAATCACATTTTTGCCTTTAATTCTCATATCTCTAGGTCGATTTCGCTTAAATATCCTTTGTTCAGTGTAGGCAGGTGCCCCGGGCGACGCTGCATCCCTGGAAACCTGAAATAAAAACAGAATTTTAGTAAAATTAACATTATCGTTCTCAGCTAAAGTCTACCTAACCCCTCCGACAAATACGAAACTTTCAAATTTCTTCTATCTTATATCGGTCCCACATCAAAACTCTCTAGGCATAATATCTTCCAATTAATTCCCCCTATATATTAATAGCATTTTGAAGCGTATTGGTTGAGATCCCGCGGCTTTTCGCCCAAAAAACCGAATTTTTCTTAATTTCTTGTATGAAAAAATCACATTTTTGCCTTTAATTCTCATATCTCTAGGTCGATTTCGCTTAAATATCCTTTGTTCAGTGTAGGCAGGTGCCCCGGGCGACGCTGCATCCCTGGAAACCTGAAATAAAAACAGAATTTTAGTAAAATTAACATTATCGTTCTCAGCTAAAGTCTACCTAACCCCTCCGACAAATACGAAACTTTCAAATTTCTTCTATCTTATATCGGTCCCACATCAAAACTCTCTAGGCATAATATCTTCCAATTAATTCCCCCTATATATTAATAGCATTTTGAAGCGTATTGGTTGAGATCCCGCGGCTTTTCGCCCAAAAAACCGAATTTTTCTTAATTTCTTGTATGAAAAAATCACATTTTTGCCTTTAATTCTCATATCTCTAGGTCGATTTCGCTTAAATATCCTTTGTTCAGTGTAGGCAGGTGCCCCGGGCGACGCTGCATCCCTGGAAACCTGAAATAAAAACAGAATTTTAGTAAAATTAACATTATCGTTCTCAGCTAAAGTCTACCTAACCCCTCCGACAAATACGAAACTTTCAAATTTCTTCTATCTTATATCGGTCCCACATCAAAACTCTCTAGGCATAATATCTTCCAATTAATTCCCCCTATATATTAATAGCATTTTGAAGCGTATTGGTTGAGATCCCGCGGCTTTTCGCCCAAAAAACCGAATTTTTCTTAATTTCTTGTATGAAAAAATCACATTTTTGCCTTTAATTCTCATATCTCTAGGTCGATTTCGCTTAAATATCCTTTGTTCAGTGTAGGCAGGTGCCCCGGGCGACGCTGCATCCCTGGAAACCTGAAATAAAAACAGAATTTTAGTAAAATTAACATTATCGTTCTCAGCTAAAGTCTACCTAACCCCTCCGACAAATACGAAACTTTCAAATTTCTTCTATCTTATATCGGTCCCACATCAAAACTCTCTAGGCATAATATCTTCCAATTAATTCCCCCTATATATTAATAGCATTTTGAAGCGTATTGGTTGAGATCCCGCGGCTTTTCGCCCAAAAAACCGAATTTTTCTTAATTTCTTGTATGAAAAAATCACATTTTTGCCTTTAATTCTCATATCTCTAGGTCGATTTCGCTTAAATATCCTTTGTTCAGTGTAGGCAGGTGCCCCGGGCGACGCTGCATCCCTGGAAACCTGAAATAAAAACAGAATTTTAGTAAAATTAACATTATCGTTCTCAGCTAAAGTCTACCTAACCCCTCCGACAAATACGAAACTTTCAAATTTCTTCTATCTTATATCGGTCCCACATCAAAACTCTCTAGGCATAATATCTTCCAATTAATTCCCCCTATATATTAATAGCATTTTGAAGCGTATTGGTTGAGATCCCGCGGCTTTTCGCCCAAAAAACCGAATTTTTCTTAATTTCTTGTATGAAAAAATCACATTTTTGCCTTTAATTCTCATATCTCTAGGTCGATTTCGCTTAAATATCCTTTGTTCAGTGTAGGCAGGTGCCCCGGGCGACGCTGCATCCCTGGAAACCTGAAATAAAAACAGAATTTTAGTAAAATTAACATTATCGTTCTCAGCTAAAGTCTACCTAACCCCTCCGACAAATACGAAACTTTCAAATTTCTTCTATCTTATATCGGTCCCACATCAAAACTCTCTAGGCATAATATCTTCCAATTAATTCCCCCTATATATTAATAGCATTTTGAAGCGTATTGGTTGAGATCCCGCGGCTTTTCGCCCAAAAAACCGAATTTTTCTTAATTTCTTGTATGAAAAAATCACATTTTTGCCTTTAATTCTCATATCTCTAGGTCGATTTCGCTTAAATATCCTTTGTTCAGTGTAGGCAGGTGCCCCGGGCGACGCTGCATCCCTGGAAACCTGAAATAAAAACAGAATTTTAGTAAAATTAACATTATCGTTCTCAGCTAAAGTCTACCTAACCCCTCCGACAAATACGAAACTTTCAAATTTCTTCTATCTTATATCGGTCCCACATCAAAACTCTCTAGGCATAATATCTTCCAATTAATTCCCCCTATATATTAATAGCATTTTGAAGCGTATTGGTTGAGATCCCGCGGCTTTTCGCCCAAAAAACCGAATTTTTCTTAATTTCTTGTATGAAAAAATCACATTTTTGCCTTTAATTCTCATATCTCTAGGTCGATTTCGCTTAAATATCCTTTGTTCAGTGTAGGCAGGTGCCCCGGGCGACGCTGCATCCCTGGAAACCTGAAATAAAAACAGAATTTTAGTAAAATTAACATTATCGTTCTCAGCTAAAGTCTACCTAACCCCTCCGACAAATACGAAACTTTCAAATTTCTTCTATCTTATATCGGTCCCACATCAAAACTCTCTAGGCATAATATCTTCCAATTAATTCCCCCTATATATTAATAGCATTTTGAAGCGTATTGGTTGAGATCCCGCGGCTTTTCGCCCAAAAAACCGAATTTTTCTTAATTTCTTGTATGAAAAAATCACATTTTTGCCTTTAATTCTCATATCTCTAGGTCGATTTCGCTTAAATATCCTTTGTTCAGTGTAGGCAGGTGCCCCGGGCGACGCTGCATCCCTGGAAACCTGAAATAAAAACAGAATTTTAGTAAAATTAACATTATCGTTCTCAGCTAAAGTCTACCTAACCCCTCCGACAAATACGAAACTTTCAAATTTCTTCTATCTTATATCGGTCCCACATCAAAACTCTCTAGGCATAATATCTTCCAATTAATTCCCCCTATATATTAATAGCATTTTGAAGCGTATTGGTTGAGATCCCGCGGCTTTTCGCCCAAAAAACCGAATTTTTCTTAATTTCTTGTATGAAAAAATCACATTTTTGCCTTTAATTCTCATATCTCTAGGTCGATTTCGCTTAAATATCCTTTGTTCAGTGTAGGCAGGTGCCCCGGGCGACGCTGCATCCCTGGAAACCTGAAATAAAAACAGAATTTTAGTAAAATTAACATTATCGTTCTCAGCTAAAGTCTACCTAACCCCTCCGACAAATACGAAACTTTCAAATTTCTTCTATCTTATATCGGTCCCACATCAAAACTCTCTAGGCATAATATCTTCCAATTAATTCCCCCTATATATTAATAGCATTTTGAAGCGTATTGGTTGAGATCCCGCGGCTTTTCGCCCAAAAAACCGAATTTTTCTTAATTTCTTGTATGAAAAAATCACATTTTTGCCTTTAATTCTCATATCTCTAGGTCGATTTCGCTTAAATATCCTTTGTTCAGTGTAGGCAGGTGCCCCGGGCGACGCTGCATCCCTGGAAACCTGAAATAAAAACAGAATTTTAGTAAAATTAACATTATCGTTCTCAGCTAAAGTCTACCTAACCCCTCCGACAAATACGAAACTTTCAAATTTCTTCTATCTTATATCGGTCCCACATCAAAACTCTCTAGGCATAATATCTTCCAATTAATTCCCCCTATATATTAATAGCATTTTGAAGCGTATTGGTTGAGATCCCGCGGCTTTTCGCCCAAAAAACCGAATTTTTCTTAATTTCTTGTATGAAAAAATCACATTTTTGCCTTTAATTCTCATATCTCTAGGTCGATTTCGCTTAAATATCCTTTGTTCAGTGTAGGCAGGTGCCCCGGGCGACGCTGCATCCCTGGAAACCTGAAATAAAAACAGAATTTTAGTAAAATTAACATTATCGTTCTCAGCTAAAGTCTACCTAACCCCTCCGACAAATACGAAACTTTCAAATTTCTTCTATCTTATATCGGTCCCACATCAAAACTCTCTAGGCATAATATCTTCCAATTAATTCCCCCTATATATTAATAGCATTTTGAAGCGTATTGGTTGAGATCCCGCGGCTTTTCGCCCAAAAAACCGAATTTTTCTTAATTTCTTGTATGAAAAAATCACATTTTTGCCTTTAATTCTCATATCTCTAGGTCGATTTCGCTTAAATATCCTTTGTTCAGTGTAGGCAGGTGCCCCGGGCGACGCTGCATCCCTGGAAACCTGAAATAAAAACAGAATTTTAGTAAAATTAACATTATCGTTCTCAGCTAAAGTCTACCTAACCCCTCCGACAAATACGAAACTTTCAAATTTCTTCTATCTTATATCGGTCCCACATCAAAACTCTCTAGGCATAATATCTTCCAATTAATTCCCCCTATATATTAATAGCATTTTGAAGCGTATTGGTTGAGATCCCGCGGCTTTTCGCCCAAAAAACCGAATTTTTCTTAATTTCTTGTATGAAAAAATCACATTTTTGCCTTTAATTCTCATATCTCTAGGTCGATTTCGCTTAAATATCCTTTGTTCAGTGTAGGCAGGTGCCCCGGGCGACGCTGCATCCCTGGAAACCTGAAATAAAAACAGAATTTTAGTAAAATTAACATTATCGTTCTCAGCTAAAGTCTACCTAACCCCTCCGACAAATACGAAACTTTCAAATTTCTTCTATCTTATATCGGTCCCACATCAAAACTCTCTAGGCATAATATCTTCCAATTAATTCCCCCTATATATTAATAGCATTTTGAAGCGTATTGGTTGAGATCCCGCGGCTTTTCGCCCAAAAAACCGAATTTTTCTTAATTTCTTGTATGAAAAAATCACATTTTTGCCTTTAATTCTCATATCTCTAGGTCGATTTCGCTTAAATATCCTTTGTTCAGTGTAGGCAGGTGCCCCGGGCGACGCTGCATCCCTGGAAACCTGAAATAAAAACAGAATTTTAGTAAAATTAACATTATCGTTCTCAGCTAAAGTCTACCTAACCCCTCCGACAAATACGAAACTTTCAAATTTCTTCTATCTTATATCGGTCCCACATCAAAACTCTCTAGGCATAATATCTTCCAATTAATTCCCCCTATATATTAATAGCATTTTGAAGCGTATTGGTTGAGATCCCGCGGCTTTTCGCCCAAAAAACCGAATTTTTCTTAATTTCTTGTATGAAAAAATCACATTTTTGCCTTTAATTCTCATATCTCTAGGTCGATTTCGCTTAAATATCCTTTGTTCAGTGTAGGCAGGTGCCCCGGGCGACGCTGCATCCCTGGAAACCTGAAATAAAAACAGAATTTTAGTAAAATTAACATTATCGTTCTCAGCTAAAGTCTACCTAACCCCTCCGACAAATACGAAACTTTCAAATTTCTTCTATCTTATATCGGTCCCACATCAAAACTCTCTAGGCATAATATCTTCCAATTAATTCCCCCTATATATTAATAGCATTTTGAAGCGTATTGGTTGAGATCCCGCGGCTTTTCGCCCAAAAAACCGAATTTTTCTTAATTTCTTGTATGAAAAAATCACATTTTTGCCTTTAATTCTCATATCTCTAGGTCGATTTCGCTTAAATATCCTTTGTTCAGTGTAGGCAGGTGCCCCGGGCGACGCTGCATCCCTGGAAACCTGAAATAAAAACAGAATTTTAGTAAAATTAACATTATCGTTCTCAGCTAAAGTCTACCTAACCCCTCCGACAAATACGAAACTTTCAAATTTCTTCTATCTTATATCGGTCCCACATCAAAACTCTCTAGGCATAATATCTTCCAATTAATTCCCCCTATATATTAATAGCATTTTGAAGCGTATTGGTTGAGATCCCGCGGCTTTTCGCCCAAAAAACCGAATTTTTCTTAATTTCTTGTATGAAAAAATCACATTTTTGCCTTTAATTCTCATATCTCTAGGTCGATTTCGCTTAAATATCCTTTGTTCAGTGTAGGCAGGTGCCCCGGGCGACGCTGCATCCCTGGAAACCTGAAATAAAAACAGAATTTTAGTAAAATTAACATTATCGTTCTCAGCTAAAGTCTACCTAACCCCTCCGACAAATACGAAACTTTCAAATTTCTTCTATCTTATATCGGTCCCACATCAAAACTCTCTAGGCATAATATCTTCCAATTAATTCCCCCTATATATTAATAGCATTTTGAAGCGTATTGGTTGAGATCCCGCGGCTTTTCGCCCAAAAAACCGAATTTTTCTTAATTTCTTGTATGAAAAAATCACATTTTTGCCTTTAATTCTCATATCTCTAGGTCGATTTCGCTTAAATATCCTTTGTTCAGTGTAGGCAGGTGCCCCGGGCGACGCTGCATCCCTGGAAACCTGAAATAAAAACAGAATTTTAGTAAAATTAACATTATCGTTCTCAGCTAAAGTCTACCTAACCCCTCCGACAAATACGAAACTTTCAAATTTCTTCTATCTTATATCGGTCCCACATCAAAACTCTCTAGGCATAATATCTTCCAATTAATTCCCCCTATATATTAATAGCATTTTGAAGCGTATTGGTTGAGATCC
>CAXARK010000521.1:0-17616 GCA_963971205.1 Aethes cnicana
CTAGGCGTGGTCTTGGATTCCATCCTTATGTTGTGGATATTCCTCCAGCGCGTTACGAAGCGCTTCGCTTCATGCTTCATCATGCGAACAGCTAAGGAGTGGAATTCTATACCGGACGGTCTCTTCCCCGATAGTTATACTTAACTTGGATCTCAAGTTGAGAGTGAACAGGTGCTATCTAAGTAAGCATGCTATCACTTCGACCACATCGTCATCTTACCATCAGGTGAGATCGTGGTCAGATGCTTGCTTATAATAATAATAATAAACCGGCCAAGTGCGTGTCGAGCCACGCGCAAAGTATAGGGTTCGAAGTTGACGATGCCCACAGTACCTTTTTAAGACTTATTAGCATCTAGCTAGCCTGTGGTATGACGTGCCCGCCCGACGCCCCTGCCGCTCGAGAAAAATCATTGGTTTTTTAATCATTTCATAAGTATCTACTTATGTGCTTGTAAGTACACATAGCAACCTATAGCAACAAAGAAAGCGGCGAAACTTGCTCTGCTCCATAGCATGTCTCGATAATAACTCCCATATCTGGTTGCTCCGAAGCTTAGGGGGCCTCCATTTTCCACAGCTGGGGAACCAGGGCCAACCGGGGTTCAGAGGCTTATTCTTAAAATAGGGATCTCACTGTTCCCTATAGGATCGCTCACGCGTCGCGTGAACTTTAAGCAGTTAGATTTAAAGTTCAACTTGACGCGTGAGCGATCCTATAGGGAACAGGAAGATCCCTATCGACTTCGAATATAGCCCCAGAGCTCAATTGCACATGATTGCAGGTAGCGATTATCGAAAAACTAGGAGCATACCTAAATAACTTAGTCTGTAGGTAATTAAATATGAAAAAAGTTAAATATTTCAGACATCCATGTCTGAAAACTTGAACTTAAAAAATATTTTTTCATCTATTTAAAGGCAAATAATATGTTATTATACTTAAGTTAATAATACAAAATCAGTCACAATCAGAATTGAATATTTTAAAACATAGAGATTTATTTGTAAAGACGTCTTGTATCGATTAAATTACTAACTTATGCATGTTCCCTCCCAATTGTGCTTTTGCGGTTTCTAAAGCACGGGATAATAACAAGTAATAATTAGTCATAATAACTGAATCATTTACCAGAATTATTTATGTGAGTTTAAATGGATAATGAATCTTCACAACAACTAATGGTTTCTTTGTGTACCTAAACAAGGCCACTCGATGTGTGTTGTTTTACAAAGGTTCCGTTTTATTTGTTAATTTTGAGAATCAGGGTGGCGGTGGAGGCCACAAAAGGGGCACAGGAGGAAGTACAAAAAAATCTAAGAAAAAAATATAACTTATCTTTAGCTGTAGAAAATGTGGCGAAACTATCTACTGTAGACGAAGTTTCTGTCCCGATTCAAAAATATCTACACATTATTTTTATTTTATTTTAGGTATAAATTATAATTAGGACCCTCAACAGAAAAAACGCTGTTCGTTTGCCAACGAACATATTTTTTAATTGCTAAAAAAATACCGTTTTATACTTTTTCGATAATCGCTTTCGAAACATCCCGCATATACCCCATAAATAGCTAATGACGTTACTCTAAGCTAGACTTTAAAGATTTGAAATTTATTACACTACGTACGAGTGAACAGACCGGTTACAGGACGCTCGGTTCTCTAACATTAGCTGCCAGTGTCAACTGATACGGCAGCTTTATGATAAGTGCTTAGCTTAGGCATTCCCACGGGAACGGGAACCCCGGGACGGAATATTAAGTATGCAATTTGAAGTTAATTTTATAGAAACGAGGAATAAGCGATTTTCACCAGAAACTAAGATGAGCTATGAGCCTTCATCATCCAACCACAATAGCCTATTTTGCGGCCAGTGGGACGCAAGCCCACAGCCCAGCAGTGGCTACAGTGCAGGCAGTGGTACTGGTAGCCTAGTCCAGGTGCGAGCCGGATTCGAACCCCCAACCCTCTGAATGAGAGGTGGTAGATCAAACTAGAAACCATGGCTTGTTCGCGGCGTTTATCACCATGAAATAAGGGCCCTCGCCCACGGCACCCCACAGCGACTTTTTGTAGCGATGCTGCCGCGCTACTCATATCAAATTCAAATTCAAATTCAATCATTTATTCAGCAAATTGGCCACATAGGGGCACTTTTACACGTCAGAAGAAGAATTTACTAGCGCTTCCTAGACCCATTGCTTGAGAAGAAGCGCCGCAACAAATTCAAGCTGAAGGCCTTTTTTTCAAAATGTCCATAGTTACAAATTTTACATTACATGTTTAAAGTATACATATAGGTACCTACTAAAATTACATTGAAGGGATGTATATGTATATATCGCTATCCTTTCTTTATCCTATCTCAGTGTTTCTTAACCTGTGGTCCGCGGACCCCTGAGGGTCCGCGAACATTGTCACAGGGTCCGCGGTCTCATCTATGGATCATTGAATTTTATTACTGAGGGCATTGACCTATAATAACATATGGACGAACAGTGCCTAACAGGATATGTCAGAATATATGGAGCGAACTGACATAAGAAAATACGTTCCAATATGCTAATAACGCCTCTTTACAATGTGTCAAGATAAATATTCTATACAAAAGTAAACCTAACACTATATACTTAAGTGTCAAATTTACCGAGCGCCAAACGGGTGCCCGAGTTGTTCGGGCATCCGTTTTCACGGGCTATTTTCCTTCGGCTGATTGTGAATCCTTACTTATAATAGATCAATTACTGAGAGGGTCCACGACACCGAGTTGAACTTCCTACGTAGTCCGTGGACTGAAAAACGTTAAGAAACACTGTCCTATCTATATCTTATCAGTAGTATGTAAGTTACTGCTTCTGGCACACGGTTTCAGAACCCTGCGGAGCAGAAAATTTTCATGTTTTTTTTTACTTTGTCTTGAAAAAAAAACGATTTTGATTTATGAAGGTTTTTTTTTGAATGTTTTTCTAAGTAGATTTTTTTTTAAGTGGACTGTTCTCACAGTTTTTTTAGTTTGTTGATTTATGGCCGTGCACTATACAATGCAGGTAGAGACATGTGTTTCTTATGTGACAGGTGCATTTCATTGGTTCTGTTTTTTTTTTCCCATCGCTTTTTTTTCTAAGTACTACGAATTTTTTGATCGTTTATTTTATTCAATAGCACCGCACGTTTTTTGGTATTTCTCGCAGTAAAGCTATTACGATATATCATTGAAAAATTTATGTGGGTTGGGAGAATGAAAAGAACATAAGTAAAATTGAAAAATACGTTTGTTGATTTGTGACCACCGGCTATACAATGCAGATACACCTTACGTGTCAGGTGCGTTCTATCGTTGTTTTTATAAGCATTCTTAGAATTTATAATCGGTAGTTTTGGCTTTAACTCACGGTAAAGGTATTCACACGCTCTGAGAGTATGAAAATACAGATAAATATCCGCATTTATTATCAAATGTCATGTCCTATTGAAGATTATAATTAAAACGAAATAAAGCTAAGCAGATTCAAACTGGTTAGTACGTGTCGTTTGGTGCCACAAACAGATGTTTCTTTGCAGGTTGAAACACGTCCCGTTTATTTTATCATATAGGCACTGCGTTATGAAAACTGGTTACGACCTGTCGCTTTATACCACGAGCAGGTGTTGGTGTTCTATTCAACATTTTTTTGTCTTATCTACGACATATATGAGCGTGTAGGGTGTGTATGTGTGAGTATGTGCGTGTTCTCAATAAAAGCGGAACTCCGACAGACAGCGCCATCATTCGTTCAGATTGCTTCGTCCACATAATAGTAACAACGGTGCTTGAAGTGATTAAATTTATCATAGTACATATTGTACGTGTAGTACATTGTTGTGGGTTTTAAGTTCTAAACGGTGTGTCTACGTCTTAGACTGCTGCGTGCTGCTGCCACGAGTTAAAATGGAGGTAAGTTTCAAAACTATGTACATACACCAAACATTGTCTGTTTTCTATTTGTATAAAACCTCTCATGGATTTTTTTCTGTTTGTTTTAGATATTAAACGAGAACTCTATTGATTACCCAATAAAAAATTATTATTACAGTAATTTGACTGATGATGAAGGCCAAGATATTGAACCACCTAAAATCCAAGCCCAAAAACGAACCAACAACATAGATGTATTTTTTGATAAGCCCAGAAAGAGGCAGGCTACGGAATACTCATCTACTGTTGCTCAATCTGCAAATGGAGGTACAAATTATATATCTTGTCGAGTAGATGATGTCTCAAAGAGCACTCATCTTGTTAAAATCGATGTCTACGATTTGAAAAAGCTACGTGGTATTCCAAATGATCAACACTGGAAATTTGCGGACACTAGAATCAAATACTACACTAAGTGCGAAGACGATGACTATTATTCCAACACAAAAGAATTAATTTACAAGATTACAAAACATATTGCAACTAAAAACGATTGCAAAAAATATTTCATCGACGGAAAGAAAAAAGCCATAACTTAAAACCCAAGCCCACCCACATCGCGCCCTTTCCCCCACCGACTGACAACTGAATTTTATCTATATAAGCAACACAGAACGAGCCACACCGCATCGATATCAAAAACCGTGGAAGTCGTGCAATACCAATATGGATCTTCAAAACTCGCTTTATGACGAAGAGCTGTACAACCGTTGCGAGGACCTCTCGGATCTGAATAACTCATTTTTCGATAAAGAACTTTATGAACACTGCGAAAAAGTCGAGAATCCCCCAAAAAAATTGTAAGTATAAAAATTTGAAACACGTTTGAACGTGTTATACTTTGAAGTTAGCCAACAGTGGGGAGAGAAATCCCAATATAAGCATTAATCTCAGCGAAATGCCCCGTAGTTGTCAATATAATGTCGTTGACTAGTGAAGATATTAAAATGTTCAGCAAATCAGTGCTATTAAATAGTTTTCATAAATATTTAAGATTGTGGTTTATCAGTGGGAAACTTGATGCAACAATAGCTCAAGATCCCGATATCAAACCGTATATCACGCCGTGCAGTGGACACTTTACTAATATTAAATTGATCAATTCAAATTACGATGAGATAGATGGTGTATTACCCATGGAAGCATATTGTTCTATTTGTCAATCAAATTAGGTAATACTATGCTGAAAATTATTAGTTTTTTTTATCGGATTTTAATAGGTACATCTATATACGTTTTTATTTTTATTTTCAGAACTGTTACACGCGGACTCAAGAGAAAACGTGTATCTGAAGATGTTTTTCAACCTCGTGGTTCGTCTACTCCAGCACAACAATTACAAGTTGAAGGGACCCCGCAACCATCAACTTCTCGGAACACAGATGAACCACCACCGAGTTATATTGCTGAGGACACCATCGAGTGCACAACTTGTCAACGGGAGGTTTCAAGAAGGTATTATGCACAGCATTTAAGGAGTAATATCCATAAAAATGCTTGCATGAGATTTGAACATTCTTACCCTAATGTTGAATTGATAGAAACTGCGTTTGGAAATAGGTTGCTAACTTATAGGATAAATTCAGTCCAGGAAAAAGAAACCGACTTTAAATTTCAAACACCGGAAATATTTTTTGAGGGCATTAAAGAAACATTAAATAAATTAATAGACGATACTATTAATCAGTTAACCATTTTCAAGGTTAGTTTTATTTTGCATGCGGAATTTGTTCAAGAAACTAAAGGAATCAACAATTTTTTCGATTTTAATGTGCTGAGTTGGACCATATGCAGAGGTGATGATAGTGAAACTTTTTTTGAAAATTTAAAAAGTACAATCATTAATAAAATTTCAAATTTCGAAAAAAAAGATAGTGGTTGGAGTCTTAGACATATTAAATACATAGACATGAACGTTAACCAATTCAATCCGTTGCGAGGTTCATCGTTCATTGATCTGCCACATGATATTAAAACAAAAAAAGCTATCATAAACGTACAAAATCATGACCACGAGTGTTTAAAATGGGCACTTCTTTCAGCATTGTATCCGGTGAAGGATAATCCACAGAGAGTATCGTCATATTTTAAACACCAAAATGAAGTAAAATTTGGTGACATTCCATTTCCTATTAAATTAACTGATGTACATAGAGTAGAAAAATTAAATGATATTAGTATAAATGTATTTGGATTAAGTTATATTGAAAACTCTAAATCACACGAAGTAATTGGTCCACTCCACTTCACTAAAGCTAGGAAATCAAAGCATATAAATTTACTTTATATATCAAAAGGTAGTCAGGGACATTACTGCTACATTAAAAATTTATCTCGATTAGTAAGTCGTCAAATTTCAACAACTAATTATAGTTTTCATATTTGCGATGGTTGTTTATTAGCATTTTATTCAAATGAAGAGTTAACGAATCATCAAAAAAATGATTGTAATCACGTGGTTGTACAACTCCCGAACAACGATAAGACAAAAACAAATTGGTTTGGTGAGAAAGTTTCAAATGATAGAATTATTTTTGATAAATACCAACGAAAGCTTAAATTGCCTTTCGTTGTATATGCAGATTTTGAGGCATTTTTAAATCCAATAGCATCTTGCGATCCAGATCCATCAAAATCTTATACCAAAAATATTCAGCAACATGAAATGTACAGTTTCGGTTATTTCATTAAGTGTTCATTTGATGATAGTCTTTCTCGGTATTGTTCATATACAGGCTCAGATTGTGCTAAAGTATTTATGGATAACCTTTATAGTGACTTGGAAAAATTAAATAAATACATTCGCTTCCGGAAGAATCCAATTCCATTAAATCAGACCGATTTAGATAAAGTTTCTGAAGCCAATAATAAATGTTTTATATGTGATAAGGACTTAAGATCTCAAAGTGTTTTCAGTTATGATTGGAATACGGGAAAATTTCGAGGAGTAGCACATAAATCTTGTGATTATAAGTTCACACCTCCCACACACATTCCAGTATTTTTTCACAATCTCAGCAATTACGATGCACATTTCATAGTAAAAGCTTTAAATTTCCGGGATGGGGCTATCGATATTATTCCTCAAAATAAAGAAAAATATATTTCATTCAGTAAACAACTGAAATTTGATAAGAGATGGTTTTCTTTAAGATTTGTTGATTCCTTCAGGTTCATGTCGAGTAGTTTGAATAGTTTAGCCAAAAATCTTCAAGAGCACCAATTTCATGAACTAAAGAAACAATACCCCAGTAATGAAGATTTTAAACTCTTGAAGCAAAAGGGAATATTTCCATATGAGTTTATGAAATCGTACGAGTGCCTTGAAGCATTATCATTACCTAGTATAAGTGATTTTTATAGTTCATTAACAGATAGCTGCATAACAGATTTGGATTACCAACACGCACAAAACGTTTGGAATCATTTCGGTTGCCAAACAATGCTGGACTATTCAAACTTGTATTTAAAAACAGACGTACTTCTATTAACTGACATCTTTGAGAATTTTCGGTCAGTGTGCCTTGAAACCTATGGTCTCGATGCTGCCAATTATTTTACTGCACCTGGTCTCAGCTGGGACGCAATGCTTAAAATAACTGGAGTTGAACTAGAACTTTTAACGGATTTTGACAAAGTTTCATTTATTAAAAAAGGACTTCGAGGCGGTATATCACAATGTAGTAATAGATATGCTAAATCAAATAATTATTACATGTCTGATTATGATTCTGATCAACCGTCATCGTATCTCATTTACCTAGATGCCAATAATTTATATGGTTGGGCAATGTCACAACATCTTCCTATTGGTGAATTTGAATGGGTTGATCCTGCCACAGATTTCAGAATTTCAAACGATGCTGATTATGGTTACATTTTAGAAGTGGATTTAGAATATCCTGATTTATTGCACGATTCCCATTTAGATCTTCCATTTTGCGCTGAGCACATAGTAGTTGATGAAAGTAAAGTAAAAAAATTAGTTCCGAATTTGAACGATAAAATAAAATACATTATACACTACAGAAATCTTATTCAATGTTTAGAAAATGGATTAAATTTAAAAAAAATCCATAGAATACTAAAGTTCAAACAAAGTAACTGGCTTCAAACGTATATTGATTTGAACACGACATTAAGAACGAGTGCAAAAACGGATTTCGAGAAAGACTTTTATAAACTAATGAATAACGCCGTTTTCGGCAAGACTATGGAAAATATAGAGAAAAGGGTTGATGTAAAGTTATTAACACATTGGGCAAATCAAGGACAAATCAAAGGAATTGAAAGTTATATAGCTCGCCCTGAATTCCACAGCATTTCAATTTTTTCGGAAAGCTTGGCAGCGGTACAGTTGAAGAGAACCAAATTAGTTTATAACAAGCCCATTTACCTAGGTTTCTGTATATTGGACATATCCAAAACGTTGATGTATGACTTCCACTACAAATACATGAAAAATAAATTCGTCGATAATGTAAAATTATTATATACAGATACAGACAGTTTAATATACCAAATTTTTACTGTGGATTTTTATAGCGACATAAAAAATGACTTGAATAATTACTTTGATACATCTGATTATGCACCTAATAATATTTACGATTTTCCTTGTATAAATAAGAAAAAAATAGGTTATTTCAAGGATGAAAATAAAGGATTGATCCTGAAAGAATACGTTGGCCTAAGATCAAAAATGTATGCCTTAAACGTTGACGAGAATATAGTGGCTAAAGCTAAGGGCGTAAATAAATGTGTCACTAACAAGTTTCACATTCGTGACTACAAGCGTTGTTTAAATGAAAAAATGAATGTTTTTTCTGAAATGTACAGATTTCGTTCCATCAAACACACTATTTTTACTCAAAAAATAAACAAAGTCTCTCTATCTTATTCTGATACAAAACGATATCTATGTAAAGATTCCAATGATACTTTCGCTTGGGGTCATTATAAATTAAGGTGTTTAAATTAATACATGCAGTGATTAACTACGAGTTTAGAATATGGTTAGGGTATTTACTAGGTATTGTTAATATTGTTTTTATATAGCTTCAATATCAATGTGTATGATTAGGTTTTATATCCTTAGAATTAAAGGAACAAATGTATTTCGTACATACAATTTATATTTCCTATGTATATGTCAGTATTAAATGGTTTTATCTTTTTAGATTAGGAATAATATAATATACATATATATCCGTACTCGAACATTTTCGTTTTATTTTCAAAACATACCTTAAACAGCAAGGACAGTTGTATTGTTAACAATGAATCATTTTATTCATCCATTTACGGCTATTATTGCAGGCCCTAGTGGTTGTGGAAAATCGAACTTTGTGACAAATTTTTTGAAAAATGTAGAAAAAATGTGTAATGTGGAATTTAATCAAGTATTGTGGTGTTATGATGAAATGCAACCACTTTATAATTTGAGTGGTATTGATTATGTACAAGGTATACCCGATTTAAATATGTTTGATGGGAAGCGACCGAAACTTCTTATAATTGATGATTTAATGAGAGAATCAGATGGACGTATTGTAGATATATTTACAAAAGGTAGTCATCACAGAAATTTAAGTGTTTTTTATATAACACAAAATTTATTTCATCAAGGGAGAGGACAACGTGATATATCTTTGAACACAACCTATATTGTTTATTTTAAAAATCCCAGAGATAAAACTCAAATACGCTACTTGTCTCGACAAGTTTATCCAGAAAACTCAAAATTTGTTGAAGAAGCATACAAGGATGCAACTACGTCAGCACATGGTTATCTGATGATCGATTTGAAACAAAGCACAGATGATATATGTCGTTTTAAAACTAAAGTGTTTCCCTTTGATACATTTTGTATTATATACGTTCCAAAAAAAGGGTTTAAATACGATAAAAATCATCCGGTTTTAGTCAGTTGTAAATGATGCCTGATAGAGTGATCACTCATGAACATTTACTTAAAGCTTTACATACGCTTAAACCAAAATATCGTAAAGCCTTACTTAAATCGTGTGACGAAGCTGAAATAAATATTATTTGTGAATGCATTTACAACGTTTTAAAGGGAAGAATCCCATTAGAAAATAAAGAAAAAACTAAATTAAAGAAACATAAAAATATATTGCGAAAATTAGTTTCCAAGGGGAAACATAAATTAAGGAAGATTATTATAGTTCAAAAGGGCGGCGCATTTCTACCAATTATACTGGGAGCTGTATTAAGTAGTTTGTTAAACTCATTGTCATAATCAACATGGAGAACACGAAAAAGATGATTTTAGTAGAACCAGATTTTATTGAGAAGTTCAAACACAATGAAAATGTACCTTTGAATTCCTTAACTCGTTTAGACGTAGAAATGCAAAAAATTCTTAATAGTAAAGTAGAAGATCGTGAAAAATGGGCAATGTATTCTCAAGCACTACAACGTTTTTTGCATTTCACTGAAACAGATCGAAAACCGTTTAAGCTACCAATAATTATTGAGGATATTAATAATTCCCATGATGATTACGAAAAATCCATGGTTAAAAAGGAGGAAAAAGAGAATAATATAACATTACTAAATCCAACATCGTATGAAGGTGACGCTACTAGCGCTTCTTCGAATCATTCTTACCCTGTACAGTTTACACCATCTCACATCATAAAAATAATTCCGAAATCGTACATGAAAAAAGGTCAATATTTACTTGATAATATTGTAAAAAATAAAAAGAAGATTTGGTGGAAGGAAGGAGGGGAAATAGTAGTGGATAATCGAGTTATCCCAGAAAGTAACATAATTGATTTGATAAGTGACACTGTGAGACCCCTCAAACGTGCTAAACCAACTGGATGGAAAGAATTTGCTTCGGTATTAAAAGACATTGGAGTTCCTACACATTGTATAGGTAACCCAACTAACCTTGAATACATAAATAGTCTTCAGTCAGACGGGGCCAGAGAATCTCTAATATCTAAAAACACTAGATCAACATCGATTCAAGTAAGAGGACAATCAACGCCGATTTCAGGAAAAACGCCTGAATTACCCAAAAAGAAAATAGATTGGGAACGATGGAGCCCTTATTAGACATCCATAAGATTTACTATGATGTTTCTAATCCAGCGGGTTACAGTAGTATTGATAAGTTAGCTAAGGCAATGCATGGTCAAATGAACAAAGAACAGGTAAAAAACTGGTTACGGTCTCAGGAAACATATACACTACATAAACCAGTTCAAAGACGTTTTACACGGAACAAATATATCCTGTCAAATTATAATGAACTTTGGCAAGTAGATTTAAGTGATATGCGGACTTATAGTCAATATAATGATGGTTTTAAATACATTCTGTGTGTTATTGATGTCTTCAGTAAGTATGCTTTCGCTAGACCTATGAAAAAGAAGGACTCGGACACGGTAAAAAAATGTTTTGAAAATATATTTACCGAAGCTAGGGCAACTCCGCGTCATATTCAGTCTGATAAAGGTACAGAATTTGTTTCCAAAGAGGTTAGAAAGTATTTAAAGGATAAAAACATAAACTACTATACTACAAATAATCCTGATATAAAAGCCAGTATTGTAGAACGATTTCAAAGAACTTTAAAAATGAAAATGTGGCGTTATTTTACCCATAAAAATACTTATAAATACATTGATATTTTACAAGACCTCCTGTATTCATATAATCACAGTTACCATTCAAGTATAAAAATGTGTCCGATAGATGTTAATTTTAGTAATATTATGACTGTTTGGACTAATTTATATGATAGACCAAGAAATGGACTTAAAAGTCATAAAACAATCATAAATACCAATTTAAATGTTGGTGATCATGTAAGAATAACCAAATATAAACACATATTTCAAAAAGGGTATGAAACGAATTGGAGTGACGAGATATTCGTTATCGAGTCAATCATCAACAGATCACCCCTTATTGTCTATACCTTAAAGGACTTAGAAGGTGAACCAATCACTGGCACGTTTTATTCGAAAGAGTTACAGAAAGTTACTTATAACCCCACCTCTACATGTAAAATAGATAAAATAATACGTTCGAGACGAATTGGTAACAGAAAGGAGGTACTTGTGAAGTGGAAAGGTTATCCGAATAAATTTAATAGCTGGATATCTGCTTCTACTATTGAAGAAATATGAGTGACGATAGTTTCTATTTAACTTTGTTGAGCAACAGTTCAATGATATATTATCCTGAAAATACTACAGCCAATTTTCTAACAAAACTACCTAAGACAATAAAATTAGAAGGAGAATGGGTTGTAGGATTAGTAGAGTTTCATTACCCATGTTCAATGTATAATGTCCAAGATCACGAGAACGTAGTCTACATAAAAAAGAAGGTTACATTGGAAAACGAAAAAAAGAGTTCCAATATTGAATATAAGTCTCATATACCCGCAACGACTTATGATGACATTGATCAGTTTATATTTGCTTTTAATGAAAACCCATTATTAAAAAACAAAGTGAAGTTTAGTTATGATGTAATATCTAAACTAGTCAAGGTCACATCTTTTCATAAAGATATAATCTCCGTACGTGCAACACCAATACTAAACCTACAACTCGGTTTTAAACCGCAGACGAACCTTCTTCAATGTCAACTTGGAAAATATCCTGCTAATTTATATTTGGGCCTGCCATCGCAATTGTTTATATATTCAGATATTGTTCAACCCCAAGTGGTAGGAGATGTTATGACTTCGCTACTCAGAATAATACCACTTGATCCAACAAAATACATATATGGAGCATACAAAATGCACGGTTTTTCACCTGCACATTATATGCCTGTTTTGCGTAGAGAGTTTGATACTATGGAAATTGATATAAGGACGCATACGGGTGGAAAGATTCCATTCCAGTTTGGAACCTCATGCGTGAAACTACATTTTAAACGCGTAAAATGAATCAAAGACGTGGAAATATTTTATGTCCATATGAACATTATTATTCTCATCAAGCTGGTTCTGGAGTAGGAATTGTTTACAAAGGTGTTGCTCATCAGCGAGGACATGGTATAGGAAGTTTTTTAGGAGGACTGTTTAGATCTGTATTTCCTCTACTATCTAGTGGTTTTAGAACAGTCGGAAAAGAAGCTTTAAATGCTGGTGTTGTCTATTGTCCGACATGATGAACTCACACCCTATCGATGAATCCATTAAGTCTCGTTTTAAGAATGCAAGCGCTAATTTAAAAAGAAAAGCCGATGAAAAAATTGATTCTCTAATGTCGGGATCTGGGTATAAAATGAAACGAAAAAGACTAGAGAGTGCCATTGCACCCAAAGCCTTGCGAGGGAGAGGTACAAAAAGAATAAAAAAGAAATTAAATATTAACGATATCTTTTCCAACTAAACCATGTCCTTTTTACATAACCATTCTTGTGAATGCGCTAAATCAGAACTAGATTTGTTTGCTCTTCCATCAACACAAACAAGTATAGAAAATGGACAGTGGATACATTATAAACCTATTTCATCATTAACTGATGATGGTCCTCTTGAATTTCAAGTTCCGGGTTCAGGCGATGACTATATTGACTTGTCTCACACTTTACTCCATATCAAAGCCAAAATATTGAATCAAGACGGTACTCACATCAAATCAGCAGACACGCATGTTGCTCCAGTAAATAATTGGCTACATTCACTTTTTAACCAGTTGGATATATATTTAAATCAAAAACTTGTATCACCACCCAATAATACATACGCCTACCGTGCATATATGGAAACTTTACTAAATTATGGACCAGCAGCAAAAGGCTCTCACCTTACATGCGGACTATGGTACGAAGATACTGCCAGTCATATGGATGCAAGCGATACTACTAACAAAGGATGGGTCAAAAGAGAAGCATTCATAAAAGATAGTAAGGAAGTTGAAATGATTGGTCACTTACATGGTGATATTTTTAACCAAGAAAAGTTTTTAATAAATGGCGTCGAAGTCCGTGTTAAATTAGTACGGTCAAAAGAGTCATTTAATCTCATGTGCAGTCAAGATAAAAAACTCAAAGTACGAATAACAGATGCAAGTTTAATAATTAGAAGGACAAAAATAAATCCAAGTGTTTTACTTGCACATCAAAAGGTTTTAGCTTCAACGACTGCAAAATATCCCATCACAAGAGCGGAAGTCAAAGTACTTACTATACCATCGGGAGTGCAAGGAAAAACACTTGACAATATATTTCTTGGTCAAGTTCCAAAAAGATGTATTATAGGTTTTGTTGACAACACAGCATTTAATGGTAATTTAAAACATAACCCTTTTAACTTTCACCACCACACTATGAACTTATTTAGTTTGTATGTAGATGGCCATCAAATTCCTTCGAAAACATTACAACCGTCTTTCAGTACTGGGTTAATGGTATCAACATATCATACGCTGGAACCGGTATTCATTTTCATAATGAGGGTAACTCAATTAATAGAGAGGATTATGGAAATGGATATTGTTTAATGTGTTTTGATTTAACACCTGATTTATCGGCGAGTTCTACTACTCACTGGAATCTAGTTAGGCATGGCAGTGTGAGGTTAGAAGTTCGGTTTGAAAGCGCCCTTACTACAACTGTAAATTGCATCGTTTATGCAGAGTTTGATAATATAATCGAAATCAATAAACATCGTGATGTAAGTGTAGATTATAACAGTTAAATTGAGCATATAAACATAGGTTTATGAGACATTGTATCACTGTTTTCCAAGTCTCAGTAACAGGCTCATGACTAGCTGCAATAATTTGAAATGGATACAGAGGAATTGAAATTATGTATGAAACAAATTTACCCTGGGATTGAATTAAATGTTTTCCCAGCAAACAGAATCCCTTTTTTTGTAAATCTTCCAGTTTATATCATAAGCAATTTGGATCCTGACTCAAAACCTGGTTCTCACTGGGTGGCAATTCATATTGATGTTAATGGTAATGGTGAATACTTTGATTCATTTGGGAGAAAGCCTTCTGGCTATCACAAGTTGTTTTTAAAAAGAAATACAAAGAAATGGGTTTACAACAATGTATCAATTCAGAACCATTTTACTTCAGTTTGTGGTGAATACTGTTTAGTATATATATTTTTTAAGTTTAAAGGTAAAACGATGTTTGATTATTTGAGTATATTTTCTGAAAATACTCTAGGCAATGATTTTATCGTAAGAAACATGTTTCGATCGATTTTTTTTAAATAAATGAATGTTTTTCAATACGTATGTCTTTACTTTATCTTCATATTCCTTAGTTAACTTATACATGGATAAACACAGAATAAAAATGCAAGAGAAGCGATAAACGATTTTATTGAGCATTTTAAATACATGACAACACATTTACAAAAGTCATACAAACACTTATATTGAAAACAAAAGTTAAGATAAAAAGTAGTAGCAGTTGAAGTTTACATGTACACACACACACTAAGACTGTTTACACAGAAAGTCCTTAGTCTTAGTACAGCATTTCTTTATATTTCCCACTGCATTATGCATTCGTCATCTCGTGATACAGGTGTAAAACACAATTCATGATAATCATGCTGATGTAAAGGTTCGTATACATCATTACTGAGAGAAACTGTCTCAATATCATACATCTCTGCGTCTTCTTCACATTCCCACTCTAGCAGGAGAGGATTTCCCGAATAATTTACTGGTAAATATGGCGCCTGCGTAGCTGGTGAATATCCATTTGATTGTAGATGCCACATTTCAATGCAATCGCATAGTTCACACAAATATTCATCGAAAAATGAGTTATTCAGATCCGAGAGGTCCTCGCAATGGTTGTACAGCTCTTCGTCATAAAGCGAGTTTTGAAGATCCATATTGGTATTGCACGACTTCCACGGTTTTTGATATCGATGCGGTGTGGCTCGTTCTGTGTTGCTTATATAGATAAAATTCAGTTGTCAGTCGGTGGGGGAAAGGGCGCGATGTGGGTGGGCTTGGGTTTTAAGTTATGGCTTTTTTCTTTCCGTCGATGAAATATTTTTTGCAATCGTTTTTAGTTGCAATATGTTTTGTAATCTTGTAAATTAATTCTTTTGTGTTGGAATAATAGTCATCGTCTTCGCACTTAGTGTAGTATTTGATTCTAGTGTCCGCAAATTTCCAGTGTTGATCATTTGGAATACCACGTAGCTTTTTCAAATCGTAGACATCGATTTTAACAAGATGAGTGCTCTTTGAGACATCATCTACTCGACAAGATATATAATTTGTACCTCCATTTGCAGATTGAGCAACAGTAGATGAGTATTCCGTAGCCTGCCTCTTTCTGGGCTTATCAAAAAATACATCTATGTTGTTGGTTCGTTTTTGGGCTTGGATTTTAGGTGGTTCAATATCTTGGCCTTCATCATCAGTCAAATTACTGTAATAATAATTTTTTATTGGGTAATCAATAGAGTTCTCGTTTAATATCTAAAACAAACAGAAAAAAATCCATGAGAGGTTTTATACAAATAGAAAACAGACAATGTTTGGTGTATGTACATAGTTTTGAAACTTACCTCCATTTTAACTCGTGGCAGCAGCACGCAGCAGTCTAAGACGTAGACACACCGTTTAGAACTTAAAACCCACAACAATGTACTACACGTACAATATGTACTATGATAAATTTAATCACTTCAAGCACCGTTGTTACTATTATGTGGACGAAGCAATCTGAACGAATGATGGCGCTGTCTGTCGGAGTTCCGCTTTTATTGAGAACACGCACATACTCACACATACACACCCTACACGCTCATATATGTCGTAGATAAGACAAAAAAATGTTGAATAGAACACCAACACCTGCTCGTGGTATAAAGCGACAGGTCGTAACCAGTTTTCATAACGCAGTGCCTATATGATAAAATAAACGGGACGTGTTTCAACCTGCAAAGAAACATCTGTTTGTGGCACCAAACGACACGTACTAACCAGTTTGAATCTGCTTAGCTTTATTTCGTTTTAATTATAATCTTCAATAGGACATGACATTTGATAATAAATGCGGATATTTATCTGTATTTTCATACTCTCAGAGCGTGTGAATACCTTTACCGTGAGTTAAAGCCAAAACTACCGATTATAAATTCTAAGAATGCTTATAAAAACAACGATAGAACGCACCTGACACGTAAGGTGTATCTGCATTGTATAGCCGGTGGTCACAAATCAACAAACGTATTTTTCAATTTTACTTATGTTCTTTTCATTCTCCCAACCCACATAAATTTTTCAATGATATATCGTAATAGCTTTACTGCGAGAAATACCAAAAAACGTGCGGTGCTATTGAATAAAATAAACGATCAAAAAATTCGTAGTACTTAGAAAAAAAAGCGATGGGAAAAAAAAAACAGAACCAATGAAATGCACCTGTCACATAAGAAACACATGTCTCTACCTGCATTGTATAGTGCACGGCCATAAATCAACAAACTAAAAAAACTGTGAGAACAGTCCACTTAAAAAAAAATCTACTTAGAAAAACATTCAAAAAAAAACCTTCATAAATCAAAATCGTTTTTTTTTCAAGACAAAGTAAAAAAAAACATGAAAATTTTCTGCTCCGCAGGGTTCTGAAACCGTGTGCCAGAAGCAGTAACTTACATACTACTGATA
>CAXARK010000522.1:0-14241 GCA_963971205.1 Aethes cnicana
TACATGCAGCAAGAGGTCTTCACTCAACCCTTCTTCTTCAGATGGCAAACCTCCCAATATGTCTAAAGTGGGAGATAGTGGGCCAGCAAGGCTTGGGCTGTTCATGGTATGAGTAGTTGAAATGTTTGGTTGACCCTTGTTTAAATTACTTGGTATGCCAGGAGTATCCTGGAATAACTGTGCTAAACTAGCTTCATCGATTTGTGGAATGAGATCATAGCCTTTAGCCACTTTATCAGTGGGATTAATCTTATCTTTTGCCTTTGCATAAGTCTTTTGAGGAATCAAATTCTTGGCTTTCTCCATGGTGCCAACAATTTTATGGCCCTCTAGTAGACTTTCATCCATCTCATGTGACCTTGGATCATTTAGTTTCTTTGGAACTATTTGCTCTTTGTCTGTTTTTAAAGGTGTCTTGCCATCAGTTGAAACTCTTCTGATCACATCAGGTGTTGAAAACAGTGAAGTCATATCAGACAGCAATGCAGAAACATGTGCTGGAGTCTTTTTTTCTTTTTTAACAGGTTTCACAACAGGTTTCGGCACTACTTTACTAAGTTCATTTCCTGGAGCAGGAACAGGACTTGCTTCAGCTGTAGCAAACAAACTTTCTTTTTGTACACCATCCAAACTTGGATTCTTACGTTCAGAAATATTTTTAACAACCAGTTTTCCTTTAACTTCTCGTCTGATGGCACTTTTATTAGACTTTAATCTGGAAGCAACTCTGGGGTCAATTTTACTTTTAGCAGCCTGAGAACTCTTCAGTATTCGAGGCTTTAGTTTTGGTTTTTTCACTTTTAATGGACCTGATCTGTCTTTTGTATCCTTGTAATCTGAATCTGAATCACGATCAGAAATACCACCAGCTGAAGAACTGGCAGATGATGACTCTTCATCATCTTCATTTTGCTGTAGGTTTTCTGTACTCTTATCTGGTTCAGTGACATATTTTGATTTAGTTAGGACTGGTAAAGGTTTAGTTAATACATCATTTCCTTTGAAAACTACACCTTCCTGTGGTTTGATAGCAATTTTCTTGCCTTTTGGAATTATTTGCTGCTCTAATATAGTGATCTTTTTAGCACTTGGAATTGGTTTGGGTGGTGGTGTGTGCGTTATTTCAATAACAGGTTCATCATAGCCAGTAAAGCTGTCAGTTCTCTGGGGCATTGACTGGCTTGGAGATGTAAGTGGAGTGTAGCAATGGTCATTTTGGAAGCCAATTAAACTGTTCTCTCTTGTTTCAATTCTTAATGACTGCAACATTTCAGCTCCACTATCTAAAATTATAAGCAAATTTTCATTCATTTTCATATAGATAAAAATAAAAAAGATAAAGATACTAATACTAACTTATTGATACAAAAAAATGCATTGTCTCATATTTAATCAAAAAACACCACACAAATTCACCTTCCTCCTTAACTTACCATATTTGATGATGCTGTTAGGTTCATTGTAGTAGCTATCAACAGACAGCGTAACATGTGGCACTTTATCGTCTTCTGCCTCAGAATCAGTGGCATCATCAGGGCGCCCCTCGTGACCCACTCGGACCACACTTATTCCTGCTGCTTGTGACCCATCCGTCCCTTTTATAGAAAAATTAAATGTAAAGAATTATATATGACTGACTTATCATGGAAACCAAGTATATTAACAAATGCGATATAAAAAATCGATAAAACCTGGAAAATCAACTTTGGCGCCAAAACAGTCTTCACTCATAAATAAGAAATATTTCCTTACACAATAACTTAAAATTATCCAAAATAAGCGAAACTGATATCCAATATGAAGTTAAAGGTGAGAAATGTCCAAAATATGCTGAATATGTGTTTGTATAGGATTTTTTTTAATCAGAATTTATAGCAATAAAGTGAAGAAAAAATGTAATTTGTAATGCGACAATTTCGATTAGAATATTCCCGTAGATCACTCCAAGCCAGTCCATGATTTCAGCCGTTTAGAATTCAACAGAAATTCACTGAGGCAATGGGAAGCGTCACGGCGTCTCTTTCAAGCAGACTAGACTGTATTGGTGATAATAACGATTGAACGATTAGTATTTGGTGACCACAGTATCCCTGGAGATGAATACCAAGTGTAAGTAATGTTAAACACTCACCCATCAAGGTGCCGAGCAAGTTTTGATCCACAGAAAGAGATCCATCCTTGTTTACAATAACAACAACAGAACTATCGGCCTTCGTTGAAGGTCCGTTAAGGTCCGTATAGTTCGTTATCACCGTGTTAGACATTTTACATTGTATCCATTTAACTGCCTTATGCAAGTCCTCTATTTTTAAACCATTGTAGAAATACACATGCACCGCGTCTATAAATGATGCACTCTAGCGACCAACGCGCTTGACGCCATTTTGAAATCCGTCCATCGCAATGGTCGCAAAGCACTAAACTTTAGACGCTCTAATGTTCTCACAACGTACGAAGATCTTTATTGGTATTGGAAATTGTTAAAAATAAACACTTTAGAAACCTAGAGGTACTGTCACAGTACATGCAACAAGAAAAACAATTTAAATTATAACCTCGATTACACCAATCTTTTGATTTTTTTGACATACCACAGATTACAAGAAAAAGGCTAAAGCCAATGTTGCGTTTACATGAACGGCGTTCAAAACGAACGACATTCACGGGCGCGTTCACAGGCACAGGCGTGTAAACAGGCTGATTTTGAACGCGCTCGTGAACGTGAACGCCGTCGATCGGTCGGCTGGTGGTTTTTCGGCAAAGAAAGGTGAATTTGATCGTGCTCGGGTACCTGTTTACACGCGTGCGGTTGCGTTAGTCTCGCTTGCACCTTTGTGGCGTACGGACGATGACGACTTGCCGAATAAAATTAATTTAACAAATTAATTTAAGAAATACTGATGGGGCCTGTGGCTGTTCAAAACTTGACCTTGTCTATGAGCACACCTACCTTGGACTGATCATTGATGACAGATTTAAGTGGAAGCACCATATAGATGGAATATGTAAGAAACTAAGAGCCAAGCCATACTAGCAAAATTATCAATTTTAAAATTTAAAATTCCTTACTTCACTCTGAGACTTATGTACTAGTCCCTTGCTGACTCTATAGTTAACTACAGTATTAGTACATACTAGCTTCTGCCCGCGACTTCGTCCGCGTGGAATTTGTTAATAGCCTTCCCGCGAGAACTATGCATTTCCTCGGGATAAAAAGTAGCCTATATGTTGACCAGTGTTATAAACTACCCCCATACCAAATTTTGTTTCAATCCGTCCAGTAGATTTCGAGTTAAATCCGGACATACATACATACATACATACATACAGTTTTTTTTTTTAAATTGTTATTTTGTGTTCAGTATCGTTCATATAGTCCCTTTGACTTGATAGTTTCTTTTAATTTTCAATTTTCAGGCGCGACTTGTACAGAATTATTATTTATTATATGTATAGATTTTTCCTTTTTTTTCTCTGATTCATTGATCTCTTATGAATAAATAGTTAAGTGCCAAAATTCATTATTTAGGTAATAGCAGACTGGTTTAAAGAATGTTTTAGTGAACTCATCAATCATTTCCTTTTTACTGGACAATAGGCAGGTAATCTAACAGTAGGTAATCTGCATAACGTGTTTCTTGAAAGTGTTTGTAATCTAGGATTATAATTTATTTTTTCCCGTTCCCGTGGGAATATCGGGAAATCCTTTCTTAGTGCTCCCCTACGCTCCCCAAGGAACCAGCATGCCAAATTTCAGATCTCTACGATGTTTCCCGCGACTTCGTACGCGCCTAAACATTAAAATGTAAAAATCCCATTTTTCCCGTTCCCGTGGGAATATCGGGAAATCCTTTCATAGTGCTCCCCTACGTTCCTCAAGGAACCTGCATGCCAACTTTCATCTCTCTACGATGATCCCCGCGACTTCGTACGCGCCTAAACATTAAAATGTAAAAATCCCTTTTTTCCCCGTTCCCGTGGGAATATCGGGAAATCCTTTCATAGTGCTCCCCTGCGCTCCCCAAGGAACCTGCATGCCAAATTTCATCTCTCTACGATGATCCCCGCGACTACGTACGGGCCTTAAAATGTAATAAACCCATTTTTTCCCGTTCCCGTAAGAATTACGGGAAGTCCTTTCTTAGTGCTCCCCTACGCTCCTCAAGGAACCTGCATGCCAAATTTTAGCTCTTTAAGATGATCCCCGCGATTACGTACGTGCCTTAAAATGTAAAAAAAAAAACATTTTTTCCCGTTCCCGTGGGAATTTCGGGAAGTCCTTTCTTAGTGCTCCCCTACGCTCTCCAAGGAACCTGCCTGCCAAATTTCAGATCTCTACGATGTTTCCCGCGACTTCGTACGTGCCTAAACATTAAAATGTAAAAATCCCTTTTTTTCCCGTTCCCGTGGGAATTTCGGGAAGTCCTTTCTTAGTGCTCCCCTACGCTCCCCCAGGGACCTGCATGCCAAATTTCAGATCTCTACGATGTTTCCCGCGACTTCGTACGTGCCTAAACATTAAAATGTAAAAATTCCTTTTTTTCCCGTTCCCGTGGGAATTTTGCAAAATCCTTTCTTAGCGGATGCCTACGTCATAACATCTACCTGCATGCCAAATTTCAGCCCGATCCGTCCAGTGGTTTGGGCTGTGCGTTGATAGATCACTATATCAGTCAGTCAGTCAGTCAGTCAGTCAGTCACCTTTGAGTTTTATATATTTAGATGGATGCACATATAAAACATACCTAGATAAAATTCAAACACTACAACTATCAATTCTGAAAACTATAGTACCTAAAAAAATTCAAGTTCAATATAAAAATAATTATTTTAAATTATTCGGTTTTGTAGGGTCCTAAGTATACACGATAAAATGAAAATTCAAATTATAAAAGACAAATTTAGCCAAATTAAAACACTAAAAATAAGAACACGTAATGATAGACTAAGGGAACTAGTATACTTATCACCCTACATTTTACCTAGCTATAAGAATATATATATGGAAAGTGCACCTCAGACTTTATGCTACCTCACATACTTAACCAACTACCATTAGATATTGTAAAAAAAATACAGGAAGCAAAAAATGTTAATACATGTGAAAGAGTACTTAAAACATATTACATAGATTGTTAGACTTAGACGCAAACTGAAAAAAACATCATCGTCATCATTTTGTTTCTTTTTCCTATAAAAGTAAATGAAATCCAAAGCAGTTAGCCCCCACGAGATTAACGTCCTCGGTCCTCGTCCTCTGCCATCCTTGCACTGACTAGCACGCCCGCGAGCGTGTAAACTTTTATTGTGTTTACATGAACGGCGTTCAACACGACGTTCACGGGCACGTTTATGAGCCCGGGCGCGTGTATGTAAACGCACTATAATAAAGAAAAGAAGCTGTGTCTGTGGCACGAGGGTGGTTTACACGATTGCTGATCTCGAATCGCAAGCATTCCCAAATCGGCCATTCGCGCTGGTCTGACTTCAAACCATCTTCAAACCGTTTAGGCCCGCCACATACATTCGGAATTCGTGACGGAATCCCGCAACGGAATTCCGAACGCATGCCTGCCATACAAAATGTATAGACCTGCCACACAGGAAAATTACTACGTGTGAGTGGTAGGTACACATATTTTGTATGGAGGGTATGCGTTCGGAATTTCCGAATCGGAATTGCGTTGCGGGATTCCGTTAGGGGATTACGACTGTATGTGGCTGGCCTTACATGATGCTTACTCGCTGACTGACTTGGCTTGGTAGCGCTGGTAGATTAATTTAATTTTCTGACGTGTAAAAGTGTCCGTATTTCGCCAATTTGCTGAATTGGCCAATAATGAATGATCATATAGTTTGATGTAAGTCGGTGACTGAAGACTCCGTGTAAACCAAACTTAAAACATCCAGCAAATCCAGCGAGCTATCTATCTTAACATGTGAACAAGCCTTAAACAGTAGACAATAACTATTAATCTGTGGTACTCTCGTCAACCAACTCCATTTAGAGGTTATAAATTCCTCTATCTCGACGGGCTGAAAGGACTGTTGTTGGATTTACTTTTATAAGAAGCAATAGTCTTGAAATATTGTGAAAGTGCAAGCAGATCATCATGAGTTACTCAAAATTTGACTTGACTTTCAAGATAGGTCAATATTTAGACCGTCATCTTGTGTTTCCCCTTCTCGAGTTCTTAGCTGCTAAAGAGGTTGGTTTTCGTCATCAAAACAATACGAACAATATTACTCATTTGGTATTCGTATCCTAGTTTTAAATAATGCATTTTAGAGCCATCAAAGCACAACTCGTGCGTAAATTTGTCTATACTACAAGCGTGCCGAGGTTTACCCGCCGTAAACACGATCCCGTGGATATATCCGGATATCCATGTCAAATGTCATCAAAATCCTTTAAATAATGAGGGCGTGACGAGAAACCACAACACACCGATGAAACTTACATTAATAATTTACTAGTTTTTTTTTTTTAATACAACGGTGTTAATATCACAAAATCTGCATTCAACATGATTCAACCAAACCTAATGAATAATTAGAATTTAGATTAAATAAATTTACATACATGGGAATATGACAAAGACTACCACTATATTCTCTATGAAATCGAGTTTCCTGTGCATATCACTGCCATATATTAGAAAAACATGTTTTAAAATGAAATAAATAAGTATTTTAATATTTCAGACCTATGGCCAATCAGAGCTTTTGCAAGCTAAATTGGACATACTGAGTAAAACTAACATGATTGATTATGTTATTGACATCAGGAGGATGCTCTATCCTGATGAAGAAACACCAGAGGTATGTACAATACAATACAAATACTCTTTATTGAACATCAAAATCAATTGCACAAATATTATACAAAAAAGTACTTACTAGTAAAAAACCAAAACAATGTGTTGACTTTTCCATGCCCACCTCCAAGCTCCATCATCAGATCAGCTTGGTGGTACTATATTATTGCACTGTCATCCAAGTTACATATTCGTGCCAAGTTTCACCATGATACAATAACTAGAAGTGGGTTAAATTTAGCTAGCAAGATTCCTTACATAATTTTGTTAGTTACATGGCAACCTAAGAAAAGCGTTGTAAACATTGACAGCAGGAAGTCTTATAGCCTGTATGTATAATTTTACATTGCTAGCTTTTATAATAATAGTATACAAATATATTTGAGGTTCAAGTATACTTACTGTAAAGTAAAATTATAATTTCAGGAAATAAAGTCCCGTAGAGGAGTAGTATTGTCTCAACTGCAAGAACTACAGGATGCCGTGGAACCAGTATTAAGATTAATGCAACGTGATGATGTAATGAAGACTGTGGAGACTATGAGAGATCCCAAAACTCTTATAAATTACCTTACTACCAACAAGGAATTTGAGGTGTGCCATATTCACTATGCAAGTATACACTTATATACATATATGAGTGAGTGGTATACTTAAACAATGAATTTACATTATTCCAGTTCAAAATTGAGATGATAGACAGCATGTACTGCCTTGCCAAATACCGCTATGAATGTGGTAACTATGTGGAGTCGGCATCATACCTGTATTTCTGCCAGCTGGTCATGTCTCCCACTGATAAGGTAAACAAAAATTTCTTTATATGACTTGCTTGATTTACTTGCCATATCGAGTATCCATATGGCATTTTTCGCCTTCTCTATCCAGTAGGCTATGAGATAAGTTATTTAGTCTTCTATTACAAATTTTGGTTAACATATTTAATCATTTAGAAATCAAATGAAACTACTAGACTAAACTAAAATATCTTTTATTCAATAACAACTAAAACAAACAGTATCTTACAAAAAAAGTATCAGTCCATCTATCATTGCTGATTTTGAATATTTTTCATTTCATGAGCATTTCCATTGTCATTGTTAAAGCTTTGGTTGTCTTTATAGTGTGTATCCTAGAAAATTAAAAAGTAAATAGATACAAAGTTCCTACAAAAAGAATGGGCCAAGCTTGGCCCATGGGAAAAGCTTGGCTCATGGCTGAAAGGTTTACATTATTCATTCAGCTACTTACATGGGTTGGAATGACACTTTCATAGTGAGGATGATAATGAATCCTGTGTGTCTGAAGCAGAGTTACTGAAGGGAACCATTGACCACATATTTCACACTGGTAAACTAAAACACCGAGGGACTTGATAATGCTTTGATTGCGCTGCGTTTTTGTTATGAAGTGGCTGACTTTGTACCTGAAAAAAGATTAAGAAAAGTATTATTTAAAAGAAATAAAAATCATTTTTCATTAATATATATACAACATTTTTGTAATGAATTCTCACCTGTGATTGTATAATTGTTCATAGTTTCTAAACTTGCGATCACATGCATTACAAAGTAGTAGCTTAGGAAGACAAAATGTATAACAAGTTTTTAACCACGGACAAGACAGCCAGTGTTGTTCTGCTGATTTATAAGACGAAAATGCCATTTCGCAGGCATTGCACTCATAATTATTGGCTGTGGTATGTGTTTTGGCATGTCTTAGTAGACGGGGTATGCTTGTAAAAACCTTTTCACAGAATTCACATTGCAGCAGGGATGATGTTTTAATTTCTCTGATATTATCCACACTGTCTGTTTGACAACATTGAGAGGCATGTTGGAGGGCCACATTCTGACTCGGCCAGACCTGGAAGCATTCTACGCAAGTCCACACAACCTGCCATCTAGGCTGGACATCTACTATTGAGTGCCTCATGGAGTAATGTCTTCTCAAGCCAGTTTCATACACAAAACATTTACCACATGTATTGCAAGCATATGATCGAGTAGACTTAGGACATCCTATATCCAGAACATCCTTTTTTTTAGTATAATTTAAAGTCCTATTCAACATGTGAATATTTTGCATTATACGAGCATTTGTTTCCTTGACTCTCTCCAAACTGTACTCCAGTGGACTGACAACATGTATATTACCTGGGTATGTGTTAGTTTTATCACCCAGGTAACTATATTGGGAATCATTACTGCCTTCAACAGTTCTGGGTTGTAGATCAGATGAGTTAGTCTCACCCAAGTAGCCTAGATCCTGACCTGATTTTGGCATTGGATTAATTGATATCTTATCTCCATTCTCTTCAAATATACTTGTTGACATAATTTCCTTGGCACAAGAGTCTAAATTAAAATTGTCATTCTCTTCCTCTGTTACAATTTTCACTATCAAATGTGACGATTTCTCCTTCCCTTTGTCCAAATCTTTATCTTCGCTTTCCAGCCATTCACTAAATGTTGTTTCATCATCTCCAATAGTAACATTCAAATATTCGAAGCTTGTGTCTTTTACAAATTTCTGAACTACCAATTTTGCTGACATCTTTGCGAATGTAACCACCAGAATGACAAGAGAATGACAGTTGTTTTTCTTTTAAGCGAGCAAATGGCTATGGGTACAAAAGAGATTGGATATCATAAAAGATTAAAAACTTTTTTTATTTTAGAATTACTTGTCGGTGTTGTGGGGTAAGCTGGCGAGCGAGATCCTGGTGCAGAACTGGGACGGCGCGCTGGACGACCTGACGAAGCTGCGCGAGTTCATCGACAACGGCGCGGGCGGCGCGGCCGCCACCAACATGCAGGCGCTGCAGCAGCGCACCTGGCTCGTGCACTGGTCGCTCTTCGTCTTCTTCAACCACGTTAAGGGGCGGGACCTCATCATTGAGATGTTTCTGTACAAGCCTTTGTAAGTCAACATATATCAGATTTAGAAGATCAGGAAGTAGTGCTGAAATTGCTTAAAAGCCATACAAGCAATACCACATTTTTCATCAAGGTCTGTATTATAATTTTCTTACTAATTGGTTTCAGGTACTTAAACGCTATTCAGACCATGTGCCCGCACATACTGCGCTACCTGGCCACTGCTGTCATCATCAACAGGTCGCGGCGAAATGCCCTCAAAGATCTTGTAAAAGTAATCCAACAGGAAGCATACACATACAGGTATAGACCATAACATAATAGAACAATCAAATAAATGCATTTTATTTCGACATGTTAATGCATAAATTTTAATAGAGGCAAGGCAACACTACACATAGATTATGGCTGCTCTACACTCGCGCCGCGAAAGCCTGCGAACTATCGTCTCTTTCTTATATATGGCGAAGTAAGAGACATCATAGTTTGCGGGCTTTCGCGGCGCGAGTGCAGGGAGCGGTCATTAGTTATTTGATCCACAATTCAATTTCATTTCCAGGGACCCCATTACAGAGTTCATTGAACATCTGTACGTGAACTTTGACTTCGAGGCCGCGCGGCGGAAATTAAATCAATGCCAAGCGGTGCTGTTAACGGACTTCTTCCTCATCGCTTGTTTGGAGGAATTCGTCGAGAACGCCCGTCTCATGATCTTCGAGACTTTCTGTCGCATCCACCAAGTCATCAGTATAGGGTGAGACGTTTTTTTTTACGACAGGTTCCAATTAATTAATCAATTCAATTGAATGGTGTTCACTAGAATCTTGTTGAAAACCGCCATTTTTGTCTTAGCAAACCTAACAAGAACTGCACTGATGATGAGAAAGTGCGACTTTAGCAAATTTTTAACCGACGTCGAAAAAAGGAGGAGGTTCTCAATTCATTGTATGCTTTTTTGTATGTATGTTCCTCGATTACCTGCTCTGACAATTGTGAACCGATTTCGATGTTTTTTTTTTTAAATCGAAAGGTGGCATCTCCAGATTGGTTCCATTTTAATTTGGTTCAATTCTGATGATGGGATCCATGAGAAAATAAGGGAACTCCTCAAAATTTGTTTGCACATGTATGATTTTGGCATCAATTAAAAAGACTACAGTGGGACTTACGTCCCGTTGTACTCATGTTAGGAAATAAAATAAAAACCGACATCAAACGCCGACTGCCTGCAAAGTTGGTGTCAAGTGAACCAACCCAAAGCTGATGAAATTCTTATAGTGAACTTGACAGTTGACACCGACTTTGCAGGCTGTCGGAATTTGACGTCGGTTTTTTTTACAAGTAAGTTATTTATATTTTTCCACAGCATGTTAGCAGAGAATTTGAACATGCAACCTGATGAAGCGGAGTGCTGGATAGTGAACCTCATCCGCAACGCGCGACTGGACGCCAAGATCGACTCCAAGTTGGGCCACGTGGTGATGGGAGCGCAGCCCCTGTCGCCGTACCAACAACTGGTCGAGAGGATCGACTCCCTCGCCGTGCGATCGGAAGCCCTCACGTCCGTGGTGGAACGCAAACACAAAGCCCGTAATCAAGATGTAAGTTTATTATTGACTCTAACTGAAATCCAAACTAATATTATAAATGCGAAAGTAACTCTATCCGTCTGTTACCTCTTCACGCTTCAACCGCTGAACCGATTTGGATGAAATTTCGCATGCAGATAGTTGAGTCCCGGGAAACGACATAAGCTACTTTTTATCCCGGAAAAACGCGGTAACCGAATTCCACGCGGGCTAAGTCGCGGGCAGAAGCTAGTTTGAACTATCTGGTTATGGTTGTCTGGAAGAGATCGCTATTAAGCGATAAGACTGTCTACTGTATGCCATACCTTTTGTGTAATTACATTGTGTCTGTACTGTTCCTTGAATGGGTGGTGTTCAATAATAGTACAATACAGACCTAGGGTGGTGAATTCGTAAATGTCCCAGATCGCAGGTTTCTGTGGCCCGAACCGAAGGTGAGGGCCATAAATATGCGATCTGGGGCTTTACGAATTACCGCCCGTGGTTTGTCAAAAGTTTTACATCTTGCCTTGGCCAAGAAGTGAGATTTTCTCTCCACGTAGCGGACAGAAAATCCCACTTTATGGCCAAGGGTGATGTAAAGTATATTGTTGTATATGCATATCATATAGTTGAAATTGATGCATGTAAATTTTAGCTTTTGTCACTAGCTTAATGTTTCTCTTTTCTAACTTGTAAGTATATGTAAGTGTACTATTGAAAAGGAAATCGTTAATTTACTATTTTGTTGCAGATTCGTTGGGGAGCGCAAGAGTTCTAAGAAAGTCAGTCAGTGTCGCCTTTTTTTAGGATCATTGGTCACAGAAAGAAAATTTATTTCAACTCTTGAATGATGCGATTTTTAATAAATATTATTAATTACATTTGAAGTATTTTTTATCTGAACAAAGGGTTCAGCCGATTCTGTTTCCAATGCATGAAACTAAAGTTTCATAAGGAAAGCTTAAACTAGCAAAAATAAATAAGCAAGTTTTAAGAGTATTGCTAAAGTAAGCTGATTTTATGCCTTATTCATAAATGATTGATGAATGTTCATCCATGAGATGACGAAAGTGTACTTCAAAGTTTAAAATTCAACCAAGTTTATCCACTGAAAAGTTTAAAGTGCATTATCATAATCTTATCTTGGATGAACATTACTATATTCTTTTTAAAGCAAAAATGGAACCATTTTTTGTACCCCTGCCAATTTTCGCATCTCCATCAAAGAGAATATAATCACTATGTTATGGGTAATTTCAGACTTTAATCAATCCACCGAAATAGAGAAATAAAGGTTAAAATAACATTGACTGGAATCTAATGAAACTAGTTCCTGAACTAAGGGTGCTAGTTGCATGATAATTATAGATTATAGAATATATCAAAATGAACTTATCTTAAGACCTGGGTTATTTATACATACACTGTAGTGATTTCATGTCATTTTTATTTATTTTTCAATTGTATTAGCTAATCCACAGGTTTGATTGTAATAAATCTGGACAATATAAAGGCAACCATGATTGTTGAGAGCACAAATATTACAACAAACATGTAGAATGTGTCTTCAGAGAACACATCAGTAAATGCTGGTATGTGACTATAGAACTCCTCTACTAACTGAAGAAATCCTCCTTTGGTGTTACGGGCCATACTGTATTACTTCTTTTTGGTTTTCTTCTTTTCTAATTTAGTTTGAATTGTTGAGACGGGTTGCTCCACTGGTGCTAGTGCTGACACGTGTTGGTTTAATAGCTGGAGTAACTCAAGACAAGTCAGATTACTACTTTTGAATACCACTTTCTTGAGGTTTGCTGTTTCTGAAAAAAAAAATTTTTTTTTCAAAGTTAATGGTTATTATTATTACCTTTATATTTTAGATATTCAATATTATTACGTTTTAATTTGAAAATAATAAATATCCCCATTGACTTTTCTATGCTGTAGCACAAAAATAAGGTGAATGCTCAACATCCTCGCTATTCAATAGTACTTACTAAGCGTGAAAAAACAGGACCTGGGACACACCATACATCTAGTTGAATCTTTACCACTTAAAAAAATCAAATGCATTGGTTGGATTATATTTAGAGTGACCAATCAGATTCTCTTTTTGATTGAATAGAAGCATACAGATATACAAAAGAAATATCTTACCAGCAATAGATGGTGTAATAGTTATATCCACAATGGGTTCACTTCGATCACAAACTATCTCTGTTTTCAAAGAGCAATTTGTATTGGTTATAGCTATCTTTGGTGAACTGATGTAGTGTAGAAAGTTCCTGAAAGAATGCAATGGTACAATGAATGTGTAGCAATACATAAAACATTAGAAATGTTCTATTTGAGCGTCAAAACTAATCTTGTGTAGGTTAGGATTTCATTGAAAACAAATTATGCCATTTACTACAATAATTAATGATCATTCGCTATGGGTTCGTTTTGATTCTGTTAATACAAAGGAAATGTAAATAGCAACCAGATAATAGGTTTTCCTACCTTGTCTCAGTAACGTTATCGCTAAACGGATCAAATTTAACAGTTATTCTTTTAGCAGCTTTTAAATTTACAGCTTTAAGTTGTTTCCCGATAGCAGAAACTACCCCTCCAGATCTTCGTAAGGTTCCGCTGAAAGGAATCGACATAATAATTGATCTAGCGAATTTTCAGGAAGAAAATATATTTATATAACACGACCTATATAACTATAAATACGAAAAGAAAACGTTCGTAGAGATAGCTTGCTTTACTGCACTAAGCTCACTATTGTTTCTACGAGGTAACCTCGCTCAATATTTTGTAATCTTGTTTGCAAGTTTATTGAGCACTTACTGTAAGAAAATATAAAGAAAGGTGAAGAATACATTTCACAAGAAATTAACTACAATACGAAACGATCATTGTTGCCAATTGGATTTCGAAACCCCAGTATGCCATAATTATGTGAGATAAACGATCTTCTTAAACGCT
>CAXARK010000523.1:0-16938 GCA_963971205.1 Aethes cnicana
GAGCCCGCCGCCGCGCTGCTGGGCCGCCGCGCCCTGCCGCTGTTCCCCGCCGGCTTCGTCAGGATGCCCACGCTGCTGCGTCAGGCCGAGTGAGTGTGTCGGGGCATGGCTCGGAGACGGCGGGCCCGAGGAGCCCGCCGCCGCGCTGCTGGGCCGCCGCGCCCTGCCGCTGTTCCCCGCCGGCTTCGTCAGGATGCCCACGCTGCTGCGTCAGGCCGAGTGAGTGTTGTCGGGGAAGATACACATGGCTCGGAGACGGCGGGCCCGAGGTACTGAGGCCCGCCGCCGCGCTGCTGGGCCGCCGCGCCCTGCCGCTGTTCCCCGCCGGCTTCGTCAGGATGCCCACGCTGCTGCGTCAGGCCGAGTGAGTGTGTCGGGGGCATGGCTCGGAGACGGCGGGCCCGAGGAGCCCGCCGCCGCGCTGCTGGGCCGCCGCGCCCTGCCGCTGTTCCCCGCCGGCTTCGTCAGGATGCCCACGCTGCTGCGTCAGGCCGAGTGAGTGTGTCGGGGGCATGGCTCGGAGACGGCGGGCCCGAGGAGCCCGCCGCCGCGCTGCTGGGCCGCCGCGCCCTGCCGCTGTTCCCCGCCGGCTTCGTCAGGATGCCCACGCTGCTGCGTCAGGCCGAGTGAGTGTGTCGGGGGCATGGCTCGGAGACGGCGGGCCCGAGGAGCCCGCCGCCGCGCTGCTGGGCCGCCGCGCCCTGCCGCTGTTCCCCGCCGGCTTCGTCAGGATGCCCACGCTGCTGCGTCAGGCCGAGTGAGTGTGTCGGGGGCATGGCTCGGAGACGGCGGGCCCGAGGAGCCCGCCGCCGCGCTGCTGGGCCGCCGCGCCCTGCCGCTGTTCCCCGCCGGCTTCGTCAGGATGCCCACGCTGCTGCGTCAGGCCGAGTGAGTGTGTCGGGGGCATGGCTCGGAGACGGCGGGCCCGAGGAGCCCGCCGCCGCGCTGCTGGGCCGCCGCGCCCTGCCGCTGTTCCCCGCCGGCTTCGTCAGGATGCCCACGCTGCTGCGTCAGGCCGAGTGAGTGTGTCGGGGGCATGGCTCGGAGACGGCGGGCGCCGAGGAGCCCGCCGCCGCGCTGCTGGGCCGCCGCGCCCTGCCGCTGTTCCCCGCCGGCTTCGTCAGGATGCCCACGCTGCTGCGTCAGGCCGAGTGAGTGTGTCGGGGGCATGGCTCGGAGACGGCGGGCGCCGAGGAGCCCGCCGCCGCGCTGCTGGGCCGCCGCGCCCTGCCGCTGTTCCCCGCCGGCTTCGTCAGGATGCCCACGCTGCTGCGTCAGGCCGAGTGAGTGTGTCGGGGGCATGGCTCGGAGACGGCGGGCGCCGAGGAGCCCGCCGCCGCGCTGCTGGGCCGCCGCGCCCTGCCGCTGTTCCCCGCCGGCTTCGTCAGGATGCCCACGCTGCTGCGTCAGGCCGAGTGAGTGTGTCGGGGGCATGGCTCGGAGACGGCGGGCGCCGAGGAGCCCGCCGCCGCGCTGCTGGGCCGCCGCGCCCTGCCGCTGTTCCCCGCCGGCTTCGTCAGGATGCCCACGCTGCTGCGTCAGGCCGAGTGAGTGTGTCGGGGGCATGGCTCGGAGACGGCGGGCGCCGAGGAGCCCGCCGCCGCGCTGCTGGGCCGCCGCGCCCTGCCGCTGTTCCCCGCCGGCTTCGTCAGGATGCCCACGCTGCTGCGTCAGGCCGAGTGAGTGTGTCGGGGGCATGGCTCGGAGACGGCGGGCCCGAGGAGCCCGCCGCCGCGCTGCTGGGCCGCCGCGCCCTGCCGCTGTTCCCCGCCGGCTTCGTCAGGATGCCCACGCTGCTGCGTCAGGCCGAGTGAGTGTGTCGGGGGCATGGCTCGGAGACGGCGGGCCCGAGGAGCCCGCCGCCGCGCTGCTGGGCCGCCGCGCCCTGCCGCTGTTCCCCGCCGGCTTCGTCAGGATGCCCACGCTGCTGCGCCAGGCTGAGTGAGTGGCGTTAACTACATGGCTCGGGGCCAAGCAGCGGAGACTCGCGGGCCCGCAGAAGACATTTTCGATATTTTGTAATAGTAGCTTTGCAAAAAATATACAAAAATTCCATGTTGGAAATTACACTGTGGTCTGGCGTTGGTAGAAAGGCTTGTAGAATGCACCAATTGACAACATTTCATTTTTATTTAACATGTTTATTTTATAAGTCTATTGGAAAGTTGGAAAAATTGAAAAGGTCACGTATATTTTTTCTTTTTTCGTGAGTCGTAAATTTCATACTTAAAATTGAAATTAGAAAACTGCTCATTCTATAAGGGAGTCAAAAATGACGTCAGGACTTTTCTGCGCATAAAATAGTTCTGGGCGTAGCGGCCATCCTTTGACCGCTCTTTAGCGAGAGTGAGTTATAACGTCACGCACCACAAAAATCTGAAACTATGTTATTGAATCTTTTGAACAGAGATACGCCTTACAAAAAAAATTAAATGTCAATTGTTTAATAACTAGAACATGTTCTCATACATCCCCTTTCTTTTCCAGTCTCAACAAAGAAGTGAAGGTGTCCGAGGTGAAGCGACATCGCTCCTCGTCCCAGCCGGTCCCGGCGGCGCCCGCGCCGGCGCCGGCACCCGACATCCAATTCCCGAGCACTCTCACCGTCACCACCACTCTTCGACCCCTCGAGGCTGAGGAAGACAAGCCCAAGACACCATCTGTGTTCAGCTCACTCATCAACTCCTTCGCATTCAGCAAGGACCTCATCGTAGAAGCCCCGGACAAGAAAGAACCAGCACCAGACAAAACGAAGCCTGATTTCGTCGCGACAAATAATATAGGCAGCCTCACCATCACTCCCGTACCAAATCAGAAGGAAAAGAAACCTCCCGTCCAGGATAAAGTCAAGGAACCTCTAATACGAGTCAAATCACCGGCAGCCTTGAACGAACAGGCAAAAAAAGAGAAGCATAAACAGAAAGACAAAGTCCCTAATGTCAAAGAGAAACGAGTCAACTCCCCGCTGCATGTGGACACAAGTTACCAGCCCAACAAAAAGGAACCCACCCCTAGTCCCACGTTAACGAAGGACGAAGTGACGAAGAAACAGATTGAAACCATGAGAGTAGCGGAGAACAATATCCCAAGGCCAGCGTTGGTTCCAGTGCATCATTCTCCTACGTTTGCCAAACCTGACAAAAGACCTCCGGAGGTCAAAAAGAAGAAAGAAATCGTCATCATCTCCGACATGGATCCGCTAGGTGACGTCCAACCGGAACCAGTTGTAGCGGTCGATGATAGCAGCAGTGACGTTGAAGTGATCGAGGACTCTAAGGACAAAAGTGATAAACGTGAAAAGTGCAACACAGTGCCTTCCAAAGACAGAGTGAGTGATAATCACAAGAAGGACCCGAAGGTTCCCTCTAACCCGAAGCCAGAGAATCACCGACGAGAGAAGACTGATGATGTGCTCGAGGATGATATCCACACAGTCATGAGGAATCTGAGGGAAATGGAGGTAAGGACTAGTTACTTTTGTAATATTGTCCAATTTAAACAGTATTAAGATGTCTACCAAACTACTTGCTTAGATTGGAAAGCCCTTAGACTAGAGCAGAATAGTATGAATATTTTTTAAACCTATACATTATATTTTCAATATTGAAGTTTGTAATTTAGTCATGTTTACTCTGAATGAACTGCTTACATGAGGCTTTGCATGCCAAGCATGTATGTGAGCATGGAATTATTTAAATTTTATAAATTCAACAGAAATTGCAGTGTCATCAACAATCAGCTCAAGGTTTTCAAGGAAAAGTGTAGGATTCTAGATTACAAAATTAGGGCTAAATAGATTTGTAGGAAATCATGATTTTAATTCAATTTAGTCTCTTCTTTTGTCATCCAAGACAATCAAAAATATTTTGTTAGAAATCCGCGGAAAATTTACTCACCAATAACAAAACTGCTCTAATCTAGAAATCATATTTCAGCATTCACAAGAAACCCCAAAATTCAACAATTCATTTGGAGGAGTTATTACGAGTGGTAAGCATCAGCATATTATGTTTCTATAATCGTTGTAAAAACGTATCACACATATCCAAAGAGTCTACCCGCATTTTCACATGGTTTTGATATAATTATATGCAATTGTTTTCAAAGTAGAGACAATATTCTTTAAATCTGTCCATAATACTTAAATTTGGTTTCTAAATAGGAACTTCTATTTGTTCAATCAAAGATTACATTAATTTACGCCTCGTAAAACACAATTATGGTGATAATTATATCAAAGTGATGTTCCTTGATTCAATTCACACCACACATATACAATTATCATTGTATATTTCTTGGCGTTTAAAGCAGAAGATATAGATAGTAATAACAGATCAGATTTAACATTTACAATCAATCAATTATATGCAAAGTGAACATTTCAATATGTTTAACTAAAGGGAGCTTGGTATTATTAACATATCCATATTTCCTTCTAAAATAACTTGCCAATTGAAACTACTGGGCTGTCCAAAGCTATATACGTTGGTTTTTGTTCAGCCAAGCACGAGAAGTCTTCCAAATCGTCGTACAAGTCAAGAAACGGTATATCTGGGGACGGTCGTAGCGATAGAGACAAATTGTAAGTTTGTTGTGCTCGGCACTTCATGCTTGCCCGCGTAGTCACCATGCTTTTCATCGGGGTATCGTAAAAGGGATTTTGCGTTCTTGGGCAGAGAAATATGCTGTCACTATGAAAGTAAGTCCTTTGTGTGAAACTTCTCAATTTGACCTTTGTGTCTGGAACAAATCTGTTGTGAATCCTACCGAAATTTTATAAATGAGATCTTGCCGAATAACAAGCACTTTTTGCAAAAAATCAAGGGATCGGTTGAAGAGGTAGTTCGCCACCTCTATTTATAACATTTTTGGTGTTGAGTGGACTAAAAGTAAATTAACAGTTTCTCAAGTAATATTCGTGTAATATCCTCATACATTGGGAGCTAGCACATTTTAAAACGGTAACTTTACTTCATCAATTAACATTATGTTTAACTGAATCAAGGAAGTGATGGTATACTTCACTGCCTTAATGGACCACCATGGTAGAAAATCATTAGATGTTTCATTCTCAGTGTATTCATTCATTGTATTGGAGTAACTTCTTGATTGTTGTTATACAATTTTAATTTAAAAACAAAACGCCTCTCGGTATTTTAGAGCTGAAATTTCTTAATCATCCACTGTTACTATAAAACGATCATAATGCTGTAGTATCTTTTTATTCACATTTTGTGGCAGTTTTATTATAGCCCAACATATTTATTTTGATATCTATCTATCTCTAACAATGCTTCTAATATTCTCAAATTATTGAAATCATTTTTAACTAACATTACATGATCATCCCAAAGTTTCTAATAACTAAATAACACACTTCTTAACATCTGCTGTTACTTGTAAATAACAAATTTAAAATGAAATCTGAGCTATTCAGTAGCGCCGAGAAATACTTAAGTACTCAATTATTTTTAAAGAGTTCATTACAATTACAATCAATATTATTAAAAAAGAAAAAAAAACGTAGTTGTTCACCAGTAACTCGTGCTAAATTAGTTCAAAACTAAGATTCTAATCGAAATAATATCACTTTGAACACCGCGCCTTTCTAAAAATAAATCTCTATAGGAAAGCAATTTGTTTCAGCACAGAACGAACTTCTTTGAACAAAACGGATGGATGTAATGCGATCACAGGTGAGGAGAGATATTAATGAAAATAGAGCTTAACATTTAACAGAACGCGATAATAAAACTTAACATTTGACTTCGCTAAAATAGCTCGCGTGTAAAATTTCGCGTTTTGCATTATGATATAAATTAAGCAATACTCGGTATTAATATTATAAAACTTCTTATAAAAGCAATCTACTTACTGCTCTGGTTTCCATCTGCTTTATTATCCGAATGAATTCATCTTTAAAATCCAGCCTATTATAAAAGTTGAACGGCTTTCATATCTCGGGCATATTTTTTTCGGTTCATACATACATTTTTGTCATGATATTTAGATGGGCCCATATTGTGGAAAAGCGCACTTTAGATAACTCAATTACTAAAACTTCATAAATCATATGCTTGAATTTGGTGTATCTATGCTTGGCTTTTAATTGAATGAAGCTGTATTATCAATATCATATCTCTTGCAATATATTTCTAATCATATTGTAATTTGTAACAGCTAAAATTATACTATATTGACTTTTGCAGAATGGTTTTTCGTAGTGTCTGGAGTCATACAGTTCTATTTATTCTAACACCATCAGAGATCGTAATTAAATTGTTTTTCATCACACTTGCTCGAAAACGATGTAAACGCGGGCAAAGCGGTCTCTAAGGCCCAGATTATGACCACGGGCTTTCGAGATTTCTTATGAGACTACGGGCCGTAATGTATTTGTTTTCTTCGAAATAATTCGAATTAAAAAGTGGAACTACTTAAATGGCAGCACAATTGTTAGTGGCCAGTACGAATTGAATATTTAAAAATAAACAAAAAAGGTTTGTTCGCGATGCCGATTAATGTACAGGTACAAGTTCAGAGGTCGTCCTAGCGAATATTTCCTGTATTTTCCTCGCAATTATGATGAAGAACACTGTGTATCACGGGCGGTATATGAATTGCAGTCTCGGGCCCTTTTAAAGCCCTCAACCTTCGGTTTCGGGCTTATAAATGCTCTCGACTACAATTCCTCGTTTACCGCCCTTAATACACAACCCTTGGCCGTAAAGTGGGATTTTCTGCCCGCTACGCGGCTACGCGGAGAGAAAATCTCACTTCCTGGCCAAGGAAAGACCTAAAACTTTAAACAAACCACGGCCGGTAATTCGTAAAGCCCCAGATCGCATATTCATGGCCCTCGCCTTCGGTTTGGGCCACAAACATCTGCGATCTGGGACATTAACGAATTCACCGTCATAGGTTTGTAATGCATACTGCCTTCTTTCTTTATTTTTTACTTTATTCCCTTCATAGTGTTTGGGGATTACACTATGAAGGCAATAAAGTAAAAAAAAAACTACTGAGTTAAAGGATGTCATTTATATAATTATTTTATTCCAGGTTGATGCAGTACTACCGTAACCTCAAATGAAATACGCAACGGCAGCACTTGTTATAATATTTACAATATAGAATGTTTATTCTATTAGAGAAGGTAAGCTCGAGCGTTTTGAAATATTTCTATAAAAATTAAACACGTACCAGCCTACCATGCGTTTGAGAGATTTTTTCAAAAGGGCTATTCACGCCAGCTCCATTTATCAATAATGAACGTCGTATTTTTATAAATAATTCCAAACTAAAATGCCTTAGAATACCAGGAACTTTTCACGCAACTGATCTAAGAAATTATTGTAATGCATATTATGTTTTATAATTTAAAACTAAAAATAGCTTTTTCATTTATTGGGTCAACGTTCACGCAACTTAATTCTCCAAATCACTGAAAATCCAAGAGATTATCTCAACATAATGGATATTTTCAAAGCAATAAAGGCCCTAAAACCATAATAGAAACGTTTCAAAATTCTCGAGCGAGGCACGTGCACGGTAACACCACTCGTTCTGCGATCTGTTTATTTTTTAGGTTTGTATAGAGCTGTATTTTGTATAAAACGACGTAATTTAGTGGTTTCATTTAGTTCACGTTTTGCCCCAAAGTTACTGCTCCACGAACCACACTCCTGTCTCCTAGGACACGGATTTTAATAACTCGCTTTTTGATTAAAAAGAAACGTTTGTAATACTTACTTTTTGTTACTCAAGTGTCACTCCCACAAATATAAAGACGTATTTAAGAGGGTCTACTCCGAAAGTTGGCAACGTCGCAAATAGCTGTCAAATATTTTGCTGTTTTTATTAATTTCTGAATATTACTGAATGAAAACACTCTGTGGTTGAATAAAACATTAAGTATGGATTACAACAGTTAGTTATCATAGGAACACGAAATTTTTAATATTATGGAAGTAATATCTTTTGAAAACTTTCCATCACTGTTTCCATGCATTTTAATGTAATCTTATCATATGAATGTCTAACCAACTAATATAAAGCGAGACGAGTCATTCAACCATAGAATGATATGTTCCTTTTTAATTCAGCAATATTGAGAAATTAATAAAAACAGCGAAACATTTGACAGCTATATGCGACGTTGCCAACTTTCGAGATAAACCCTCTTAACGACACCTAACAAGTTAAAATCCATCAAGCCAATTTGGCTACAGAACGTGCCAAAGAAATATTAAATTAAACTCCAAGAAAAAATGCATTCTGGCACAGTCGGGTGTAGTAAAGAAATGTCAAGTCTTATTCGTGATGGTCCAACGGACTTTCAAATGTCGAAGAAATTGCAAAATATATGTGTAACCTGGTTTTGAAGAAAATCTTTATTGAGATGTCTCTTTCCAAGTCGTTACTCGAAATAGGAGCTGAAGTATGATTTAGTAGACAGCTATAAATATATAATAATAGTTAGTCCTTTTAATGTAATACAGTCGAGTTCGCCAATAATACGCCACCAGCTTGCTGTGTTGTAATTAGGTCAAAAAATTTAGGTACACATTTTATGAACTTGACTGTAACTAAATGTGTTATGTTTTTTTTTGTTTTCTATATTTGTCTCGTGTAATTATTGTCCAAAGTTTTAGCAACAATTATATCAAGTTTGTAAAAATGTCCCACGTAGAAAACAATAATTATACCTAACCTACATAATATTTTTACAAAAAATCAACCTACAATTTAGAGAACCAAGGTAGCGTTATATTGTTATTTCCAACTACACCGTAATCGTATTTTACTGTTGTAATGTCTTAACTGGGATGCATCAGAAAGTTAACGTTCGTTAAATATTTTTCTCAATAGTGATAATCTCGCGTTAAATTTAACGGAAGTAAACTTTTTGATGCAGCCCATCCCATGCTTATTATCGTTGTTCGACTGTAATATATACTTGTGCGTTGATCGCCAATACTCGGTTTCTTTCGTAGTCATTTATTTTTTTATTTAAGATTTACATCACAAATAACGGATACCTTCATGCCTCTTACGTAATTAGGTGGAGCAGTAACTACTTATAGGAAATGTGAATTCTCTCGAGAAAAGGTACCCCATATGAATATTAATTTTACACCACCCTTGGCCGAAAATCTCACTTCTTGGCCAAGGCAAGATGTAAAACTTGACAAACCACGGGCGGTAATTCGTAGAGCCTCAGATCGCATATTTATGGCCCTCACCTTCGGTTCGGGCCACAGAAACCTGCGTTCTGGGACATTTACGAATTCACCACCCTAGGTCTGTAATGTACTATTACATAACTTGAAACGAGGTGCCTTTTCAATACACGATTCACATAAATGACATTAGAACAAGTTTTTGCCACGTTTGGTTTATGAAAATTATGATTTGTAAGTTATTAGCAATTCCAAATTGAAGACTTGGCTGCACTTGTTGGTTTAAGTTGGACAAGTGTACCGGCCACGCCCAAGTGTAATAATTATGAATAAATATTTATAATGAATAGAGCTTCCGTGGTTTCAATGCTTATCCAAATTCTAGACCCGAACAAAATCTTGAAATAAATAAGGTAACTTTTTGAACTGACCACTGCGCTTTTCGGTGAAGGAAAACATCGCAAGGAAACCTGCACGCATCTACGAAGTAATTCAAAGATGTGTGTGAAGTCCCCAATCCGCACTGGGCCCGCGTGGGTACTATAGCCCAAACCCTGTCGTGATGAGAGGAGGCCTGTGCCCAGCAGTGAGACGGAAATAGGCTGTAGTAGTAGTATTTCACCTTGAGAAAAAAAAGTTTTCTGCATTTTAGTGCTTATGAAGTTTTCTTAGAATACGGAATAGCGCTCTTTTTATTACTATTACGTTGTACAGTCGCCATTAGATATTGCGAGGTGATCATAAATATGTGCAGTCGATGGCATTGTTATATTAGGTCCTTACATATGAAATTGGCGTTTCATATGGCAGAAATGAAAACGATTTTTTTTTATGAAACTATTTTTTTATTTAGTCAAAGTATGTACCATGGCTATCTATGCACTTTTGCCATCTCGAAGGTAGTTCATTGATTCCTTTACTAAAAAAAGTGTGTGAGCGAGAATCAATAAAATCTTTGAAGGCCGTTTGGACAGCCTCGTGAGAATTGAATTTTTTTCCTTGCATGAAGTTGTCCAAATTCCGAAAAAAATGGTAATCAGTTGGAGCAAGGTCCGGGGAGTATGGTGGGTGTCGAAGACATTCCAGTCGCAGCTCCCGTAGTTTTGCGGCCGTCAAACGTGCCGTATGTGGTCGAGCGTTGTCCTGAAGCAGCAGTGGGCTAGATCGATTGACCAGTCTGGGTTGTTTAATGGCTAGCTTTTCCATCATCGTTTGCAATTGTTGACAATACACATCAGCCGTGATTGTTTGCCCAGATCTTAAGAAACTGTAATGGATGACACCGGCACTAGTCCACCAGACACTTACCAGTACCTTTTTCTGAGTCAACTTTCGTTTCGGGCAGAATTTGGCTGGTTCACCTGGGTTCAACCATTGTGAAGAACGTTTCCGGTTGTTGTACAAGATCCATTTTTCATCACAAGTAACGATACGATTCAAAATGCCTTCATTATTGTGCCGGTTGAGAAGTGAAACGCAACACTCGACGCGTGTTTCTTTGTTTGCGTCGCTCAATTCATGCGGTACCCATTTTTCAAGTTTTTTCACTTTTCCAATTAGTTTCAAGTGAATCAAAATGGTTTTATCACTCACACCGAAGCCTGCCGCTAACTCTGACGTGGTTTGCGATGGATCTGCTTCCACAATTGCTTTTAATTCTTCGTTATCAACTTGTGTCTCCGGCCGTCCACGAGGCTTGTTCTGTAGGTCAAAATTTCCAGAACGGAAACGTTGGAACCAATAACGTACCGTATTTTCTTTTGCAGTAGCTTCCCCATACGCATTGTTAATCCTACGAGCCGTTTCTGCAGCACTAGTGCCGAGGTGAAACTCATATTCGTAAATATAGCGATATTTTAAGTTCTCCATATTGTGAACAGAACGATGTGAAAGAAAAACAAATGACGCGAAACAAATAAATTTCGTAATTCGAACACAGAAATACATGGTCTTAAATTTGAAATAAATTTGAATTTGGAATTCCTAGCCGAACGCCACATATTTTGAATCAAAGTTGCCAGTTCGCCAAACGCCAATTTCATATGTAAGGACCTAATATATCTACAATTTATGAATTTTATACAAAGTAAATAGAGCATATAAGTAGGTATAACAGACATCGGCCGTACGTTGTGAAAAGGTCGTTCAGTGAAAAACAATGTGTGTGTTTATTAATATTTTTTTATTAATTTCACAAAAGTATTCATTAAAAGCCACAGTCTGAAGGCTTTTAAGCTGTTAAAGCGATGACAGTATATAACATTATTCCCATCGTTTATATTCCAACAGTGAGCTAAAAAACAGGGATTCCGAAGCTATCTAACCGACTACATATAAACGTTTACATTTTATAGAAAATATTGACATATACTTCCATCTGGTAAAGGCAGTCGAAGCTTGCGGACACCTACTGCGTCTAGAGGTCGCGGACAACCTTCTTAATATTGTTTTATATTCATTTGTATAAATAATGTATTCAATTACTTATATTTAAAGTGTGATTAACACTATTTTACGTATAGTTAGAACAGCTCAGTGTAATTTTTTTTTACTGAAATTGGTTTTATATAGTGAGAAGCGACACAGATCCTAATATTTGAAATATACTTTGAAGCTAGTTTGTGAATTCTAACCCGAACGTCTTATTCTAGTTATAGAGGTGGAAGGGACCTTTTCATCGGCTTAGGATGGGTTGACTCAAACCGTCCGTTAAAGTTAACGTTAATTATTTCACTATGGGATAAAATGACGTATCTGTATGGAATGACAGCTCGGCGGCCATATTTAATGACCAGGAGTCCGTCTGTGCTTGAATCAACCCACCGTTAGACGTGTGAAAATCAAGATAAAGGAAACAAATATCCCTATTGGAATTGCAAATACATATTATTCCATTTTTTTGTATAAAATCTGGATTTGCAATTCCAAATACGTACGCTTAATAAATAAGTCAACTCCACCCCTGCGTTATATAGATAGGTATCTTATTTGTTGTAGTGTTACAGACACACAAAAACACTATTATTACATTTATTATTTTACCCTTCATGTCACACTTAACTTTGGAACTCGTTTCGGAGTTAATTCGAAATCTTGTGGGTCCCAGTACTCTACGATTAACACTCATCTCACCATATACCGAATACACTAGTTATTTTGTCGCTTAAGCCTTGGGCGGCCATCTTGTGGTCCTACACAAAATGGCGGCATCGCATTGTGTGGTTGCGTTCTTTCGCTTCTCTATATTTTTAATTAGGAACGCTATAAAATTCATTTCAAGTGTAGACATATAACTGTAAAAAGCTCAATGTGTTTAACACCCTTGTTTTATGAGGTTTCAGATTTTGTCTAAATAGTGCCAGTTCCATTAATTTCCAACAAAAAGGACCCTTTACAAACTTACAATTTAAATTTATAAACATCGGTGTTATACCAAAAATATCATCTTTCGCAATTAAATTCACACAATTTATATAAAGTTGTACAAGCCTAAGCAAAAATAATATCTTTTGCTATACAAATAGGGTCGAATTTAGACTATGCTACGTCCTGTTTTAGGATAAATTTAGCTTTTTAAAGAATTATTTCTATCACTAGTTCATACCGTGCTCGACAGACTCGATGACGCCATTGCAAAGTCACGGCGTCGGGAAAATTAGAACATCCTTTTCTCTCTCACATCGAATGAGTAAAGGAGACAGACAGCGCGTCAAACATTGTCGTGCGTGACGTGACTTTGCTTGGGGGTCTGCTACTAACAATGCATACTTTGTGGCCTTTTAGATTGGTGCAATAGAACAATAGACTTTAAGGAATGATTCCCAGCTGTTAATGATGATCATTGATGATATTGTATGACTATCAGATAAAAGGGCAATAATTATTACCTGTTCTGTCATACAATCATCTAGTCTGATACGTCACAAACAAATGATAATCGTGCATCGCTATGTTACAATCCCAAATCTGCCACACTAATCTCACCATGTAACACTCCAATATTATCTACCCTACAACTAAACGAATTCCATTGTTTACAATTATTTACAAACACCACAGGGTCATTTATTATATTAATACTTTATCTTTAACCTACATAGAACTAAACAAGCCAGTGATAGAGGGTTAAAAAATTATGGCGTAGAATTTACAACAGCATTAATCAACTATGGACTAGGAGTTCAATTTAGGGCTAACATAAGCATTTACAAACCTACCTCAAACCTTTGCCTAAAGTAAGCCATCCTGGCAGTCCCAATATCAAATGAAAATACACCATAAAGTAGCAGAAGATGCGTTTTTATTACCAACTTTACTTAAGCTGTTTGAAAATTTGATCACTAGTCTTAGATAGGTATCTTTGTTTGCGCAGGCTAGCATAGCTGTATTTATTTGTTTGAGGCATTAAACAAATATAGAACAAATGTATATTTAACAGGAGGTAGGATAACCAACCAAATAATATTATATTTCTCACATAACCAATAAAAATGATCTGAACAATCGGGGTGACATTTGAAGGGAAGATATGATGTTTGTTCAAGCGCTCAAAACAACTTAATTTAAAACCAATGTGAAAAATATTGCTTCAACTAAAACAATTTTAATTTGAGATCAATATGAAATTCCAAAAATACAAAGCAATCCTATCATTCTGGTACCTCCTTATACTTTAATATTGTTGCAACCCGGCCTTGAATTATTATAACAGCACTGTATTTGAGATAGAATAGAAAATATCTCGAAAATTTCTTCGTGCTATCTCAACTTCTACATATTTTTTTGTATAAATACGATTTCATTACATATTTATGAACACTTGTTCTCGAACGATTCTGCACTATGACACAATGACGAATCTAAAAGCTGTTAGTGCACATCTGACATGTAAATTCTCAAACACATCAGTGATCAATCGTCTAAGTACCGACCGATAATTTCCCACACATCTTTGCATTTTTTATCTCACTGTTTGATCCTTACCTACAAATTGGCGCCCAAACTGGGATTATTTTTAACCTAAGTTTGGGCGCCAATTTGTAACTAACATTTGGATGTCTAAAACGAATAACAAAACTAAGCAAATGATGTCTTCTCAAGTTTATATTTTCGTATCAGATGCGCACCTAACTGAGTTAAATTGTAACATGATTTTCTATGACAGTTATGACACTGAAACGTTCATACAAAAACTAATAGATATGTATGTTTACGCAGTCTGTAATAGCGCAATCTGCATTGAATAATTGTTAATATTTCTATTTTAGTGACACTATCAAAACCCAAAAGTTATTTTTTAACAGTATCGTATCCCTTAACATAATCGTATTTCAGTTGCTTAGGCATTTTATTGCAAAGAAAGTTGCAAATAACAATTAATCTGACCATGAATCTAAGCGGACTAAACTCTCTTACTTATCTTTAAGATTCTTTCACGTCTTGAGTTTATTCTCAAGTCAGAACTGAATTACATTGTCTCAAACTTTCGCGATACACACTCATATTAAACACACTATTATCGGGACTTAACCGCGTAAAAACTATTTGTATTTTACCTCGACGTTTCGGCCGCGATGCAACGGCCGTGGTCACGAGAAGACTGAAGTGACGGTATCAGCATATTTTTCTTGTCGCGCGGGTGGTTCGAACTACCCGCACTTGATTTTTATTAATGTCACTCGCCAGGTGAATAAATCTGCCGTTGCTGAGCATTTGCTGGAATCGGGACCAAATCACTGGATAGAATTACATAAACCCAAAATTCTTTCCACTGAACGTCATTTCTACTCAAGAATGGTACGCGAAGCGGTGGAAATCAATAAACATCCTAACTTCAATAGGGAGGATGGTTTCAAGTTATCGACGTCGTGGAATCCAGTGATTAGCAAGTGTAAGCGACGAGATACCCCTTCGGATAAATCTACGGACATTGTTAGTGTTGTGTGCCGGCCTGTTGACATTCCGAGTGACATTAATAAAAATCAAGTGCGGGTAGTTCGAACCACCCGCGCGACAAGAAAAATATGCTGATACCGTCACTTCAGTCTTCTCGTGACCACGGCCGCTGCATCGCGGCCGAAACGTCGAGGTAAAATACAAATAGTTTTTACGCGGTTAAGTCCCGATAATAGTGTGTTTAATAGAACTGAATTAATATTAAGGTGCATACATTTTCATCATGACCTTAAATCTTCTTCAAGGAATATCCTCCTGTATAACCAGCTGAGCTTAATAATAATGTTTGTTACCCCACGTTCTTAAGCGGACATTATTCAAGGCATGACGGAAATTATACACGGAATTTTCTATGAAACCATACTGAAAAACTGACCCTCTGCACGTGCATGTCAGCTTAGCACGCAAATCCGCACATATGAGATTATTTAGTATTTCGGACGGTAGCTGCAGTGACGTCATCTATATTGGTAGATCCGGGAGTATCGTTGAAAAATCAGAGGAGAATATGAAATTAACGCAGAATCCCAAGCAACTGCAGTGCGCAAGCCACGCGGCGCGGACTGCGCGGCTCGGTGGGGAATTATCTGGAAATAAGATTTGTAATTACATTACAAATATTACCAATCCATTATAAGATTCACATCACGTGACGAAAGAGTAGAGATATTAGGTCCTTACATATGAAATTGGCGTTTCATATGGCAGAAATGAAAACGATTTTTTTTTATGAAACTATTTTTTTATTTAGTCAAAGTATGTACCATGGCTATCTATGCACTTTTGCCATCTCGAAGGTAGTTCATTGATTCCTTTACTAAAAAAAGTGTGTGAGCGAGAATCAATAAAATCTTTGAAGGCCGTTTGGACAGCCTCGTGAGAATTGAATTTTTTTCCTTGCATGAAGTTGTCCAAATTCCGAAAAAAATGGTAATCAGTTGGAGCAAGGTCCGGGGAGTATGGTGGGTGTCGAAGACATTCCAGTCGCAGCTCCCGTAGTTTTGCGGCCGTCAAACGTGCCGTATGTGGTCGAGCGTTGTCCTGAAGCAGCAGTGGGCTAGATCGATTGACCAGTCTGGGTTGTTTAATGGCTAGCTTTTCCATCATCGTTTGCAATTGTTGACAATACACATCAGCCGTGATTGTTTGCCCAGATCTTAAGAAACTGTAATGGATGACACCGGCACTAGTCCACCAGACACTTACCAGTACCTTTTTCTGAGTCAACTTTCGTTTCGGGCAGAATTTGGCTGGTTCACCTGGGTTCAACCATTGTGAAGAACGTTTCCGGTTGTCGTACAAGATCCATTTTTCATCACAAGTAACGATACGATTCAAAATGCCTTCATTATTGTGCCGGTTGAGAAGTGAAACGCAACACTCGACGCGTGTTTCTTTGTTTGCGTCGCTCAATTCATGCGGTACCCATTTTTCAAGTTTTTTCACTTTTCCAATTTGTTTCAAGTGAATCAAAATGGTTTTATCACTCACACCGAAGCCTGCCGCTAACTCTGACGTGGTTTGCGATGGATCTGCTTCCACAATTGCTTTTAATTCTTCGTTATCAACTTGTGTCTCCGGCCGTCCACGAGGCTTGTTCTGTAGGTCAAAATTTCCAGAACGGAAACGTTGGAACCAATAACGTACCGTATTTTCTTTTGCAGTAGCTTCCCCATACGCATTGTTAATCCTACGAGCCGTTTCTGCAGCACTAGTGCCGAGGTGAAACTCATATTCGTAAATATAGCGATATTTTAAGTTCTCCATATTGTGAACAGAACGATGTGAAAGAAAAACAAAT
>CAXARK010000524.1:0-10848 GCA_963971205.1 Aethes cnicana
ACAATAAAAGCGACCCCAAAAAATTTACCATACCATCATAAAGACCCCTCTAATCTAACTCTCGTTTCCAGGACAAAGTCAAGAGCCTATCCACGGACCTGTCAGAGCTGGAGAAAGAGCTGGACACCATGAAGCCTCCAGGGCGAGACACGAAGACGGTGCGCCAGCAGCTGGAAGACATGACCCGGTACTACTCCCGGCTGGAGCGAGCTGATGACTCGGTGGCCGACACCGAGAGGGCCGCGCAGGCGCTGGCGGACAGCGGGTACGCCGGCCATAAGGACACTAGAGACCAGGTAACATTTCAAAATAGTACATTTTAATGCAAGTGCGAAAAATTCGTCATTTTATCACGAGTCCCTAGTTATGTTGGCGCGAGCGAAAGCGAGCGTTAACACTAGGGACGAATGAAAATTACAATATAGCACGTGTACCAAACGACATTTGTTAATATATTTGCGAAAAAATTAAAATGAAGTAAAAAACTAGCAGGATGAAGTTCAAAAATCTTTACGCATCAGTGCGCAATCTCTGCGAACGCTCGTTAGGTGTCAAGAAACAAAAAGCGCTCGTTCGAAAATGACAAACTTTTCGCACGGTAAACAGTAAGCAGGGATTGAAATGTTTACTTTTTGAGCAACTGAATACAGTTGCTCAAAAAGTTTTTAATAAAAAACTTCAATTGATACGTAGAACGGGACGCAACGCGTCGTTAAGAGTTAAAGACGCGTCTTCTAAGCGTCTCCGTATTAAATTGTTTACTACTACAGCCTATTTACGTCCCACTGCTGGGCACAGGCCTCCTCTCATCACGAGAGGGTTTGGGCTATAGTCCCCACGCGGGCCCAGTGCGGATTGGGGACTTCACACACATCTTTGAATTACTTCGCTGATGCGTGCAGGTTTCCTCACGATGTTTTCCTTCACCGTAAAGCACAGTGGTTAATTCAAATTAAATTGTTTGAATGTATCGAATTATATATTATATTGTATTTGTTATTGATTTAGTGAGACATATTCGGCATCCGCAACATTCCCATGACCTGTATTCGTGTTTCCAGGTGGAGGGATTGCGTAAGCAGCTGGCCCGTCTGGACGAGCGCGCTCGCGCCCGTGAGCAAGACTTGGACGACACGCTGGCCAGGTTGGAAGCCTTCTACAAGGCCTACGACTCTGTCATGGATGACATCCAAGAGGTAAGGATCCCTTGAGCTACGTTGTGTAAACAATTCGAAAAATCTTGGGGCGCCTTCCCTTACGATGTGAGTCGAAGACGGACCCTGTAACACACTACTTGCCTTTTTGATATAACTGTTACATAAAATACGAGATCGAAAAGACAAGATCTTTAGTAACTACTCCTGATGTTCATTCTATACCGCCTTTTTGTTAAGAATCCATTATTATTTTCCCCTCAGGCATCAGAGCAGGTCCGCAGCCTCAAGCCCGTATCGTCCGAGGTGGAACAGATCAGGTCCCAGCAGAAAGACTTCGCTGAGCTGAAGAGACGAACCTTGGAACCTCTCGGCCAGAATGTCGGGCAGTGCAACAAGATCGGCCAGGCGCTGGTGCGCTCGGCTCTACAGGCGGTCTCCACCCAGCAGCTGGAGAAGGACCTGGAGAAGATGAATGACAAGTGGAACGCTCTACAGGAGAAGGTGAGTCCAGGTGGCATTGAACTGTAGAGCCGCTGGCCAGAATGTCCTCACTGCAACATGATCGGAATGCGCTAGTCCAGGTGTCATTGAGCTATAGAAATGTATGGGGTTGGTTTGGTTGAATAACATCTTTCAAATCGCCCCATTTTTTATATTGCCCTTTTGCTGTTTACCACTTTATGCCCACAAACGATCTCCTAAATCATATAACTATATGTATCAGTATTAATATCGTTGTCTAGCACCCATAATACAAGCTTTGCTTAGTTTGGGGCTTGGTCAATATGTGTAAAACGTCCCAAAATATTCATTCCCAAGATATTTTATATATACAATAGCGATTTATGTAAATGTCATTTTTGGAAATTGCAGTTTAATAATTCTACTAGCTATGTGCTTAAAATTTATCACTTTATTTCGTACTCAAATCATAAGTGTTGCGTTTTTTCCCCCAGATGAACGAACGCGAGCGTCGCTTGGACGTCGGTTTGCTCCAATCGGGCAAGTTCGCCGAAGCGCTGGCTGGCCTGGAGAAATGGCTCGCCGATACTGAAGACATGGTGCGCAACCAGAAACCGCCCTCGGCAGACTACAAGGTCGTGAAGGCCCAACTACAGGAGCAGAAGGTAGGAATTGCAACATATGTGCCTACTTATAGAAAAATCGCGAAGCTTCTGATCATAGTTTCAAATATAAATTCAAATATGCGTATATTGTAGATCTATTTGACTGTATAAATTGAAAATACCAACGACTCAACTAAGAATTACATAAAATGACAATTTCGCACTAGTATCAAACGACATTTTTTTTATACATTTGCGAAAAAAATAGAATAAAAGTAAAAAACGAACAGGATGAATACAAAAAACCATTACGCAGGCTCACTAGGTGTCAAAAAACTAAAGGTGCTCGTTCGGAAATGACGATTTTTTCGTACGCTAAACAGGTATCGAAACGTGTACTTTTCGAGCAACTTTATTAAAAAAATAAGTAAGAATGTCATCATATTTGAAAAATGCAAGTTAACTTAAAAACGTGTGATATCCGTAACTGTTGTCCCGACAAAATCTCAAGTGCTTTTTACCAATATTTACAAAGACTTATCTCCCCGCAGTTCCTCAAGAAGATGCTGATGGACCGCCAGAACTCGATGTCGAGTCTGTTCGCGATGGGCAACGAGGTCGCGGCCGGCTGCGACAGCGGCGAGAGGAAGGCCATCGAGAAGCAGCTCAAGGGCCTGATGACGAGGTTCGACGACCTCACCAACGGAGCGCAGCAGCGGATGCTGGACCTGGAGCAGGCTATGAAGGTCAGTAGTGGTTGCTGTTATTATTTTTATGATTAATTGGCCAGATATTTCCAGACAAACTTATTTTTCTTTCTTTAGCTGTTTAAATCCTTTAGATTTTTCCCAATTTTAATTCTTTCTAAACCTTCCCTGGATCTTATGGATTTTTCTTCACAAATAATTCTCGACGTTTTTGATGCTGATTGGGACAATGATTTTAATTATTGAAAATCATCAGCGGGTCATCTTTTCTACATACATTTACCAGTATTTGGAGTATTAATAATATCAAGAGACTTCCTTTTATTTATTCATTTACTTATTGATATAATTGTATGCAGGTGGCGAAACAATTCGTTGAGCAACTGCAACCTTTGTTGGAGTGGCTCAGCGGAGCGGAGCGCCGCGTCCGGGCTTTAGAACTGGTGCCCACTGACGAGGAGAAGATACAGCAGAGGATCCGCGATCATAAGGTAATTTATACCAGAAACAAGGAAGCTATGACTGTCAATCTCTTTACATTACGGCGTACATCGGCGACATCTAGTGGGCGCTTAAAATTTTCCATCTTTATAAAATTGCAACATATACTTGACAAAAGTATACTTATAGCCGTTATTTCCTTATAGGTTCTTCACGACGACATCCTGTCGAAGCAGGGAGCGTTCCAACAGCTCACTGAGACGGCTTCAGCCTTAATGGCGTTGGTTGGGGACGATGAGGCCACCGCCTTAGCTGACCGCCTGCAAGCCGCAACTGACAGGTAATATTATATCACATCTATTACCCGATGAGGTAGGCAGAAATTACAAAAATTTAATTGATTTCAAACGAATGAAATTGGTATTGAGGTAGTGCGAGTTCCAGGGTTACGTATCTCCTCATAATTTAATGTATAATCGCTTCGTCCGCTTGACTCCATGCAATGTAGGACACCTCGTATTGTCGACGTACCCAAACTGACAGACGGTCTAGAACCCCTTAGACACCGGAGGAACGTTGGCTCTCTGTTCATGTGCTTCCGTATGTACAATGGGGAATGATCTGAAGAACTTTTTGAAATAGTACCACCGACGCGATTCTACCATCTAACTTCCCGCCTCAGGAGTAAGGTTCACCCTCACGTGTTGCTGGACGCCTGGCAACCTAAAACATTCGTGCTTCGCGTTCTTTTCTTCCGAGAACGTGTAAGCTGTGGAATGATCTTCCCCCTGAGGTGTTTCCGTCGCGTTATGACATGGGGATCTTCAAGAAGCGAGTGAATAGGGCCCTTAAAGGCCGGTAACGCATTGGCAACTCCTCTGGTATTGCACTTGTCCATGGGCGACGATGACTACCTCCCATCAAGTAGCTCGTTTGCCCCCTTATAGTACAAAAAAATGTATATTGATACTACGGGGTTCCTCAATGTACTTAATATTGTATTTTCCAGTGTTGTTTATTTATGGATTGCAAACTCAAGATTATAAGCAAAAGCTCACTATTTTCTCTCTTCCAGATACCAAGCGCTAGTCGACCACAGCTTGGAAGTGGGTTCCCTGCTGGACAGCTCACGCAAGGGTCTGCGGCACCTGGTGCTGACTTACCAGGAGTTATCAGCGTGGATGGACGGAATGGAGGCGTGGCTGGCGCGCCGCAAGGTGCTGCCCGTCCAAATGGACAAGCTGCTGCGCCAGATGGACGAGCTCGCGGTAAGGACTCGGATGGATCGCCTTTGTCGATTTGGATGGACAGCTTAGCTTTCAACATGATGGAAAAATGGACTGCTGCCGACTGTTCTGTGTGATCGTTTTCTCTGATTTTAAAGGCAAGAGAAACATTCATAAAATTAAAAAAAAGCCCGGTAATCGAAGTAAAGTTGTATTCAAAATACCTAACATTAAAAATTTCGTGTTGCGATGATCTTTGTTGCAATCCATTATTAATGTTTTATTCAATGACTAGGTGATTATTCACGTTTTCATTCAGTTATATTTATATATTAATGAAAACAGCGCAATATTTTACAGCTACTTGCTACGTTCCCAACTTTCAGAGTAAACACTCTTAACCATACTGATCCGTCTAAGGCCCGCTTGCCCCAAGCCGATAATCTCGAATTAAGCTCTTAACTCAGGTTTACTTGTATTAACTTAAGTTACGGGTAATCCGAAGTTAGTTATCCGTTGTTACAAAATTGTCTAAAAAGAGCTTGATTGCTTCTTAAACACAGTTCTTTAATGCTATCATGGTATTCTCAGGCCAAGACAGAAGAGATCGCCTCCAAGCAAGAAGCGGTCGACAGCACGGTGGACTCTGGCCTGGAGCTGATGAAGCACATATCTGGAGACGAGGCTCTCCAGCTCAAAGACAAGCTGGACGCGCTGCAGCGACGATACAACGACCTGACCAGCAAGGGAGCTGATCTGCTGAGGGTCGCCTCCGAGACGCTGCCGCTCGTGCAGCAGTTCTTCAACAGTCATAACACGTGAGTATTCCTTTGAGAAACGAAGAAAAGTTATCAGTTTGTTAGTTCATGGAAAGTGTTCCACTGAGTAGTATACTGTTGGCGGGGTAAAGATATCACATGATGTTCACAAGTTATAATGCTCTCCATGCATAAACTCACGCCTGTTTCTCGTTGGGATAGGCAGATACCACAGAACGCCACCTGCTTATACGGTACCGGTATTTACCGTGCTCGAGGTACAATGCTCCCTAAAAAGTGTAAATAGGCAAATTGTTTTGAAGCTATATTTAATACTCTAAAGCAGTTTAGAGTACACTCTATTAGCGTTAAAATAGAAATAGATAGAAATAACGTTACAAAATTAATTAATACTGGAAAATCGAAATATGTTTGCTGTCTTAATTCTTTTCCCGTAGAAAATCATTAGAATCTCGCATTGCTAACACCATCGCTCGTTTTCAAATATTTTAATTATGACTTAATGCTCTTTGCTCTCTATTTATTTTACTTGTTACTTGATTTTTATTGCACAAATAAATTAATGCCTATAATTATAGGCATTCTCTATAAGTAGACTTCGGGACTAAACAGACAGACAAAGGGTAGTGCACAAAGTAAATACGGTACATAAAATAACAAAAATATAACTGATCTGATTTTCCACTTGCCCGCAGGCTGACCGAATGGATGTCAGCTGCCGAAGCCTGTCTCCAGGCCGTGGAGCCTCGTGAAGAAGACATCCTCAGACTGGAGGGAGACATCCAGGAGTTCAGGCCGGTTCTCGACAACATCAACCTCGTTGGACCCCAACTATGCCAGGTAACTGATTCGTCTACCAATTAAACGGAAAGGAATTGATTTCTGAAGAAGACCGTGCCCTTTTCCGACCCTTAATCATTTATACCATAAATAAGAGCGACAAAAAGACAGAAATAGACCATCCTGCGAGATAAATTGTGATATATGGGTTGATGTTGCTGACTTTGTAGCCTCCTGAACGTGACATATTCTTCTTCTTCTTTTTCTTCTTCTTCTTATATATAAATATGAATTGCCGTGTGTTAGTCTGGCTAAGGCTCGAGAACTACTGGACCAATTTAGCTGATTTTTTTTTGTTTAATTCCCCGTGATTCAGGGAAGGTTTACAAATAAAAAAAAACGGGAGAAGTTTAAAGGAACAGCTAAAAAAAGAATAATAACTTTGTGATACGAAGTTCACCGGGACAACTAGTGATAAATAGAAGGACGACCCATTGCACTCCGATCGCGCGTGGCAAGGGCGCGATCAAAAATAGGTCCATACATTGTTATGGAACTCAATTTGGATCGCGCGCCTTAGGAACGCAGTGAATTGTTCGGTCGGCGTAAATACGAGCAGATATCAAACTTGTTCTCCATTTAATAGTACCATAGTACATACAGAATGGCCACGTAATCACCCGCCTGAATCTAGCCGGCGCGCTACTCGCACCCAACTCGCCCTTACCGTCATTCGTTTCATCCGGTGATGGTGAGTGAATCATTGGCACGCGTAGTGGTACACACACATTTACAAGTATACAGACGTCCTCGCACGCAAACATTGACACTTCATTCGAATTGTGTTCGAAATCGTGCTTTTATAGGCTATGTCCGCCGTGTGTCTCCCGTCAAACTTTTTCATTTATCTTGTCAAATCGATATGTTTGAGTGTTTACTGCACCTCACACAGCCAAAGGAACTGAGTATCAGGTTACTGCTTTGCTTGTTTAAAAGAGAAGAGTCGCTTATAGGTGATAGGCCAAGTTGTAACAGTTGACAAAGTTCTATCAATAGTCCCGAAGCTTCAGTTTCCATTTTCTGTGAATGTTTCTTTGAAGAGTTTTCCTTGAATGTTCATATTGGTTTCAGATCTCACCGGGCGAGGGCGCTACCCACGTGGAGGGCATCGTGACGCGCGACAACCGGCGCTTCGACACCATCGCCGAACAGGTGCAGAGGAAGGCCGAGCGCCTGCTGCTCAGCAAGAAGGTACAGGTTTACACAACTTAAACTAAAAAACCTAATTAGATTCCAACATACGTCAAAAAAGTGTTGCCATTAAAATGACATATTAGGTGGATCGGTAATTTCTCACTTCTGAAAATGTTATAGGTAGCTGTTTATTTTATTTATAATATTAAAGGCTACATTTAATTTTCCTTCTTAAATAAAAAATCTTTATTTAAATACTCGTCGCAAAATAATAATAATAATTAATATTTTTTTATAGAAGAAAGGTTTAAATTACAATGGCAATAACTCAGGGTTTAATAATATTTGGTACCAATTATTATTCTCAAAATGTGCGATTACATTTTTGGGAAAAAAACAAACATATTTTTACTTAAGTCTTCAAAACTTGACAACTGATCATGTGTGGTAACCTTTATGGTGGATATGGTGGCCAGCGTGAGGATTATAGCCCAATCTCTCTCTTATCTTGAGAGGAGGCCTGTGCCCAGCAGTGGGACGCATCTGGGCTGAATTAATATTATTTATTATTGTAGGTCCCCAGTCAGTTTAAAAAAAATCTTACTAATATTATAAATGTGTAAGCTTGTATGTACTCAATCACACAAAAACCTTTTAACTGGTTAGGTTAACTAATGCACTGGCTAAATAACTTATAGTGTTTTATTTTAACATAATTATTGTACTCGTAGGTACCAAAAGGTTGGTCTTTCCTGAAACGTCACAATGATGATGACACGTGTAACTGTGACATTCCGCCATCTTTGGTAGTTTTTTTGACGTATATTGGAATCTAATTAGGTTTTTAAGTTTAGAAGGCGCGTGGATTAAGCGATAATAGACTCTGCATCAACGACTTAAGTGCTTCGCCGCGCGCCTTCTAATTTGTGTCGTGCTATAATTATTATTGTTTTTTAAAGTCTAATTTGTCCCACTGCTGAACAAAGGCCTCCCCCCATTGCCTCCATTCCTCTCGATTGTGAGCGATCTTCCAAGAATGATATATAATGAACTAGCTTCTGACCGCGACTTCGTCCGCGTGGTATTCGGTTATAGCGTTCCCGCGGCAATTTAGTGTTAAACTATAATAAACTAGCTGGTGCCCGCGACTTCGTCTGCGCAGGATTAGTATTTCGAGTAGCTTATATACACAATATCTTTATAAATTGTAGCCTATGTGTTATTCTGATGTATAAGCCATATTATTGTAAAGTTTCATTAAAATCCATTCAGTAGTTTTTACGTGAAAGAGGAACAAACATCCATCCATACATCCATCCAAACAAACTTTCGCCTTTATAATATTAAGTAAGGATAGTAAGGATAGTAAGGAAGTAAGGATAAGGATTATATACTAAAACCTTTCTCTAGAATATAAAGTATAAAACAAAGTAGCTTCCTGCTGTTTGTCCCTATGTATGCTTAAATCTTTAAAACCACGCAACGGATTTGGAAGCGGTTTTTTTAAAATAAATAGAGTGATTCAAGAGAAAGGTTTTAGTATATAATTTATTGATTTCATCAACACAACAAGGCATTTTTTTAACACTTTTCTCCCAAAATAATGATCTTATAAGTATGGGTATCTCATTAGATTCAGCGCTGAGAGGTGCGTAGATGGTAAATTCTTTTTCTGACGTGTAAAAGGGGCACCTATGTGGCCAATTTGCTGAATAAATGATTGAATTTGAATTGAAGGTGACACTCCACTCGCCTAGTTTGTAAATGCCCCGCCCGTCCCCCATCTTAATGCTTAACCCCTTAATTTTAGTACGACTGCAGATCCTCATTTTTAATGCCCAGATGACTAACATTTTAGCCCTTTATCCGTCCGTTTGTCACGTATAGTTCGTATCAGATTCCTGCAGTAAATATTATTACAGCTGTCGTTACTACTTTCACCGACGTGTCATTATCATGTTGTTCTGTATTTCCTGTGTTTTGTATATGGTGTTCAATACAGAGTATTGTTGTTGTTGTTGTTATCGAACCGTGTTGTAACAAGTTGTTTCCCCGCAGCGCTCCATGGAGGTAGTGGGCGACATGGAAGAGCTGCTGGAGTGGCTGCGCACCGTGGACAGCCAGCTGCGCGAGGCCGAGCCGCCGTCCAGCCAGCCCGGCCTCGTGCGCGCGCAGCTCAAGGCGCAGCGCCCGCTCAACGACGAGGTCGCCGCGCAGCGCGTGCGCGTCCGGGACCTGCTCAGCCAGGCCAAGAAGGTACTACGCTACTACAGCCTACTTGCGTCCCACTGCTGGGCACAGCCCTCCTCTCATCACGAGGAGGTTTGGGCTGTAGTCCCCACGCGGGCCCAGTGCGGATTGGGGACTTCACACACGTCTCTGAATTACTTCGCAGATGCGTGCAGGTTTCCTCGCGATGTTTTCCCTTACCGAAAAGCTCAGTGGCAAATTCAAATTAGTGCTCCTGGTCGTGACCGTGTTTCGTGTACCCGTAGCCGAATCTCCGTTGCCGTGTTACTCGGCAACGGAGATCCGCTCCGTTTGCTCCGTGTGATTCGGCTACGTGTAATTAAGATACGTAGCTACGTGTAATTAAGATACGTAGCTACGTGTACACGGAGATACGTATCTTATTTATACGTAGATCGGATCCAGTCGTGACCGTGACGTTAAGTGTAGATTTTATGCGTGTTATTAAGACCCCCGAACGTAATGCAAGGGGCGAGTTTTTAATTTCAGTTTCCATACTTTTGCATTTTAAATAAAAATTTAAGTGATCATAATGGCTGGCATAAGATGAACTCATAATGGCTGGTTATCAGAGAACAGAATAATACCAATATGTAATTACTTAAAAAAAAACATCTGGAATCAAATCAATGCAAAGACCACGAGTATAACACATAATGCGAAGGGTCCGTTCGACGCAAGCTCTCTTTCAACAACCGAGCGGAGCGGAGCCGAAGCCGAGATTCGCGGGAACGTAGCCGAATCCAGAAACGGATACGTATCTTTGACGTGACCGTGTAGTACGGGATCTTAGCACCGCCGGTGCTAAGGCTACGTAGCTACGGTTCCGCGTGTAACACGTATATCACAAGCACTAATTCAAATTGAATTTTGCATATAAGTAAACGTAGACGTGCGAGCCGGAATCGAACCCCCGACTCTCTGCATGAGAGGCGGTAGGTCGAACCACTAGGCCCCCACGGCTATGTTATCGGCTATTGTATCCTATGTTTACCCATATTTACCTTGAATCGTCAGGTCCTTCGCGAGTGCCAGTCCTCTGAAGAGACGGCCGTCATCCGCGACCGCTCCGAGGAGCTGAAGGAGATGATGGAGGAGGTGGGGCAGCTCAGCGCGGAAAGACTAGCCGCCTTGGAGCAAGCGCTGCCGCTGGCCGAGCACTTCGCTGACACTCACCACGGGTACGTCAAGTCATGTCATGTACTGAACAAACCGGTCAAGTGCGAGTTGGACTAACTAACCAACTT
>CAXARK010000526.1:0-22762 GCA_963971205.1 Aethes cnicana
CATCACCGTGGCCGAGTAGCCGGCAGCGCTGCAGCCACTGCAGTCGGCGGGCCCGGCGCCGCGCTCGGCTAACTCGAACTTAGAATCCTACCTTACAGCAACTTTGAAAACGTACATAAATTATAACCCTTTCATGAATTACTTAAACATATCGCAGTGTAAGTGAGTTTAAGTCTAATGTTTGTCGTTGAGTAGACTAAAACAACAAAAATACCAAATAACCCTTGATTGTTTCATTTCTCTCCCTGATGCCAGGGTTTTCTTCTCCGTGATCATTGCGAAGCCCGCGGTTTCCGCTGGCCACTTCATGGCGCTCTCTCGCGGCGCGAGAACGTCTGAGCTCAGCAGTGAGGACGTGGGAGTTTTTTTTCGTGAGTTAAACATCAAATTCGACAGAGGTATCAATAACCGGCCACTGTAATTACTATCGCTTTCGAATCCGATATCATTTATCATGTATCGTAAAATTAAAACAAACCGACGGCGCAGGCGCCGGGGGAGGGGGGCGACTTTCACTCGCGGAGGAAGCGCGGGCGTTTACAATTTATTGGAACTTTACGACACACCTGCCAGCTGCCACTACCGTAGACATTAACCTATAAGTAGATTAGTTTTGCGTCACCTTTGACTTCTCACATACTTAAATAATATCTTTATTGACATATGTGCTGATAAATGCAAAATTGATACCTACGTAAAAAAAACCCCCGGTAAGACTAAGTTGCCCAGATTTGACGTGTACAAATAGATAGGAGATTTCAGAAATGTATGACATCTCTTCGTCTTCAGGCGAACCTCCGCCTTTTAGGTATACTGTAGCGCCACGATAGCAGTGTTCGAGCCGTTAGACATGATCGAGTTACTAATATAGACCAGCTATATTATAGGTAATCATCTTCCAGCACGAGACAGCGACAGTCGACGGGAAACTATTAAATAACTTCCGCTGCAAACACCGTTTGTAAAAGTTGTGTAATACGGTTTTAAAGACAAAGTTTCTAAACGACCTCAAGTAGCCAAGTGTGAATATACATAAATTTATAGCTTTATTATAGCAGAACAGCTAAATCTTCATATCAAGTAAGCGAAGCAAGTAAAGAATGTATCTCGACTATTGAAGTCTAACTCTAAATAGGTAAGTGCAGATACGCCGCGCCGAGACAAGAACGGAACCTTCACTGTAAAATAGTTGTAAATCGGGATACTGCTATGCCACAAAGTAGCCATCATGCATGTATGAGTATGATGGCCACTCATCGATAACGGTTCGGTTCGATCCAGTGCTGGCGACCGGTCGAAGACAATGCGACGCCGCCGCGTCGTCGTAGGAAACGCGGCCGACGGCGACCACGGGACTGGCATTCATGACAAGCTGCTTCTTAAGATGTCATTAAAATTCTCAGAATTTTCTAGACGGCGTAACGTCAGCGTCCTACAGATGCTGTTATTAGATGTTTTAATGAAGCCAATAAATAATACTCAATCAAACGGGACGGCGGCCCCGGCGCGGTATCGCGCGAGTCATCGCATCGCACCTCCCCGCTCCCGGCGGCGGCGTGGGAAACTTTCTCCTCATCCCCCTCATACACACACGCGGGCACGCCGTCTGGCGCATGCGCAGGCATCATACCACATGCCGACAGGGCTCTTACTTTCGGCTGCACCTTCGACCGGCCATCATGCATCATGTCAGAATCAATAACATTACAGCCAGACGTTGGAGTTGGAACAAGGCAATCATAAATCATGGCTATAAATTAATAACTATAAGATAGAGCCGTCGTAATTGCGGAGACAGTCGCGTCGCGAAGCAAGTTGTGATAGAAATATTTATTCATTCCATTATAAATTTGGCTGTATGGCTAAAAGGCATAAGCCTTAAATAATATCAAGTTTTTTAAGAATAGCTGTCGCTGGCTGTCAATCTATTGATCTGTCACTTCCTTAGCAATGAATTCGTAGCTCCTATAAATGTCAATTTTAAATCTTTTTATATATGAATAATCTTTAAAAGGTAAAGCATTTTTCACATTTATTTTGAAGAATAAAGTGTCGTAGAATGTCGTGGCGCGTTTGATTTTTAGCGGTCTGCACACTCGCCCGTTCCCGAACTTCCATTTGTCAACCATGCTCTGCTAACAATTTTACAGGTTATGGGCCCAGTAAGCATATAATATAGAATACAATCGGAACAAAGGGCAGAGGAAGAGAGTGTGCGGATTATCACGCAATAGACAAAATGTCGACATCATCGTCATCTGGTGCTGAGCAGCCGGCCCCTCAACCGGGCAACGGCGCCGGGCCTATTTCAATTGAGAGATTACGTGGTTCGTCAAACTATGTATCTTGGAAATTCTCCATGCGCATGCTATTGACCTTAGAAAACATTTGGAGCTGTGTGGAATCAACAGAATCAACAACTACTACAGACACTCAACGCGACCAGAGAGCATTAGCAAGGATTTGTCTTAGTGTGGAGCCTGCCTTGCACCAGTATGTTCGCGACGCCAAAACTGCCAGTGAGGCTTGGAAGAACTTAGCCAAGGTATTCGAGGATCGTGGACTATACAGGCGAGTACTCTTACTCCGGCAACTTCACCATATGGAATACAAAAAATATTCTAACATGCAAGAATACATCAATGCTGTTATGACCCTAGTGTCACAGTTAGCGGATATAGGACGGAGCATCGAAGACGCCGAGGTAGCGGAGATTTTACTATCTGGTCTTCCAAGCGAATACGATGTTTTGGTCAGCAATTTGGAAACTGCATGTATCAGTGCTACATCTCTGTCGAGCGAGCTTGTTAGAACACGCCTACTGCAAGAAGAAATGCGGAAGAATGGCAATGAACATACATCTTCAACAGATAATGCCTATTTTGCCAAAAAGAAAATAATTTGCAGTTTCTGTGGAAAAAGTGGACATGTTCGTAACAGATGCTTTAAGCTCAGGAAGCAGAAGAAAGAGAAGACTGAGAAAGCTACAATTGCGACTGATTGTGCCTATTCAGTGACACAGACTGACTTCATAGTTGATAGTGGGTGTAGCAGTCATATGATAAATAATAAGAACATGTTTCAAAATTTTAATAATAAGAAGAGTCATGTTTGTATTGCTAATAATACATACCTGGATAGTGAGGGATCAGGTAAATTTATTATTCCTTGTTCTAATATAGAAATAGAAGCTATGCTCGTTCCTAAATTAGCTACCAATTTACTTTCCGTTAGTAGGCTAATTAAATCTGGTTATGTAATTGTTTTTGACAAGAAAGGGTGTCACTTTTATAAAGATAGGGACTGTAAGGTCACAGGTATGGTATATGGTCATGCAGCTGATATCAATGGTGTTTACAAGCTGGATAGCATTACACCTGCAGGTAATACTTCGCAGCCAATTGGGTGCTCTTCAGGTCTCCTGAAGAATAGAGTTCAGGAGAAACAGAGTGCAATGTTAGTGTCAGCAGAGCTCTGGCACAAGCGGCTGGGACACATGAGTTATGGAGGTATGTGCACGTTGCGACAAAAGAAAGCTCTTATGTTTCAGGATGAAGAACACGAGCTCTCTGGGTGCGTGGCTTGTTTGAAGGGCAAGCAAGTCTCAAAAGCTTATCCCTCTGGTGAAGCCAAGCGTGCCACTAGTCGATTAGAGCTCATTCACTCCGACATCTGTGGACCGATGCCGATTAAAAGTTGGGGCGGTGCGAAGTACATGCTGACCTTGACAGATGACTACAGTAGGAAGAGTTGGGTGTACCTTCTAGAAGAGAAAAATCAGGTAATGTCCCGTTTTATTGATTTTAAAAACCTTGTTGAGAAACAGACCGGAGCCAACATAAAATGTCTACGAACTGATGGAGGCGGTGAATATTGTAATGATCGTTTCAAATCTTTTCTTAAGTCTCAAGGAATTATTCATCAAATAACCGTTCCGTATTGCCCTCAGCAGAACGGAGTATCTGAGAGGCTAAATAGGACTTTGTTAGAGAAAGCAAGATGCATGCTGCAGGAATCTGGTCTTAGCCGGGAATATTGGGGAGAAGCGGTCATGACGGCCCTTTATTTAAAGAATAGAAGCCCTACAGTTGCCCTTGCTGGACTGATGCCTGAACAAGTGTGGACTGGTTCAGATATAGACCTTAGTGTTATAACAGGAATATGAATAATACTTGGGAAATAACACTCGTGTTCCTTAGCAAGCTTCTTTTATTCTGACATAACAGTTTGACAGCTTTTTAGTTAAGGCTGCGTTCGGATAGGATGCGTTCCGTTACAACATCTCTCTCCTCAAGTCAAAATTATAATAATCAATTTTAACTATTAATTTAGATACATTTATCATGATTACTTAATCACACACATAATCATTAAGGTAGCTAGGTTTTTTAATTAACCTCTTTGATTGCCTAGGGTTCCAATCTTCACCCGTACCCGAGCCTGCTTGATTGACTTCAGGATCACTTTCATGTCCTGAAACTGGGGCACTTGGAGAATCATCTATTATCATTGGAGATTGGAATCCTAGCCCATCATCAGAAGGTGCTAAAACTAAATAAGAGCGGTTTCGCCTGAACAACCCTTTTTCGGTCTGAACAATGAACGACCTTGGCTCTGTACACTTTTTTTTTACAATACCATAAGATTTCAAATCCTTGACCCAAACTTTATCACTAACATTTAAAACAGGGAGGCTAGAGACCTTATGTCTCTTGTTATAGTAATAAGCATCATTATGTTTCTTTATCATCCTTTCTTTTGCATAGTTTTTATTAATTGTTACAGTTTTATTTAGAACACTAGGCATTAAGGGTAAATTGTCCCTCAATTTTCGGTTGAACATTAATTCAGCAGGACTGTAACCAGATTCTAAAGGAGTATTTCTATAGATCAGTAACGCCAGATTGATGTCTTCATTTTTATGCAGAAGGGACTTGGCAATTTTAACACCTGACTCTGCTTGGCCATTACTTTGGGAATAGTATGGGCTGCTGGTGACTGATTTGAACCCGTAGTCATTTGCAAACAAATTGAATTTAGATTTAAACTGGGTGCCACAATCAGTTCGAACTACCTCGGGGACACCATATCTAGCAAATGTTTCTTTACATTTAATAATCACACTATCTTCTGTTAAATCTTTCAATACAAACATTTCTAGAAAACGAGAATAATAATCAATCATTACGAGGTACCATGTATTATCAAATTTAAATAAGTCCATACCTATTTTCTGCCAAGCTCTGTCTGGAATCTGGTCTACATGCATTTCTTCTTTATGATTTATTCTCGTTTCTATGCAATTTTTACAATTTGTTACTACTTTTTCTATTTGATTTGACAATCCAATCCACCAAACTGACTGTTTTGCACGTGCTCTACACTTTGAGATTCCTAGATGTCCTGCATGAATTCTTTTTAACACTTCTGTTTGCAACGCTTCTGGGACTACTATTCTTGAGTTGTATAAAAGCAAATCTTCTTCCACTGCAAAGTTATGTCGATACTGATAATAATCTTTTAAACAATTTTCTATTTTGTTTTTACTTGGCCATCCATTAATGGTGTAGTCCTTTAACTTTGAATGAATTGAACTATTTTGTTGTTCAGATTTGATTTTATACAACATATCAATGTGTAAAGTCTCATTTACACATAAATTTACAACCAAATCTGAATCCTGTTTCTTTGGTTTTGGTTCAAAAATCGGTTGAGGCTGTCCAGATAGAGCATCTGCTATTGCCAAATCTTTACCTGGAGTATATTGAACAGTGTACTCAAATCTCATTAATTTTAATCGAAATCTAAGTAATCTGGGACTGAGATCATCTAGTGGTTTAGTTTGCAAGATTTGCAAAAGAGGTTTATGATCAGTTTCTAATGTAATATGGATCCCTACCACATAATCTCTGAATTTTTTTACAGCCCATACTAGGGCTAGGCACTCTTTTTCGATTTGTGCGTACTGTTTTTCTGCGTCAGAAAGAGTTCTACTAGCATAGCTCACAATCGATTTTTGACCTTGCTCATTTTCTTGTATTAAAGCAGCTCCTAAGCCATATGAGCTACTATCTGCTGTAACAGTTATTTTACAATTTGGGTCAAAATGTGCTAAAATGGGAGCTTTTTGAAGTTGTTCTTTGATTTCCCTGAAAGCTGACTCCTGTGACATACCCCAAATGAACAAGTTGTTCTCCTTTAGCAATGAATGAAGGGGTGCTAAGGTATGTGATTTGTTACAAATAAACCTTCCCACGAAATTTACCATGCCCAGGAACTGTAGTAATTGTTTTTTATTTGTAGGTGTTTCAAAATCGCTAATTGCTTTAATGCGTTCCGGGTCAACCATGATACCTTTTTCACTAATTACATGTCCTAAATATGTTATTTCTTTAGTCCCGAATATACACTTTGCCTTATTTATTGTAATACCTTCTCTCTCTAACCTTTTTAAAACCTCTCTTAATACTTTATCATGATCTTCTAAATTCTCTTCATATATTAGTATATCGTCCATATGAATAGCTATTTTCAGGTCTTTGAAAATGTTGTTGAATTTCATTGAAAAATATTCAGGGGCGCAATTTACTCCAAAAGGGAGTCTATTGTACATATATCGCCCAAAAGGTGTAATAACTGTTGTAAGTTTTTTAGAGTCATTGTCCAGTTTGATTTGATGAAAACCCGATGTTGCATCTATTTTTGAAAAGAACTTTGCCCCTTTTAGTTGTGCTAAGGTATTTTCTATTTTGGGTATGGGATAAATAGGTCTTAAAATGTTTTCATTCAGTTTAGTATAATCTCCACAGATACGGACTTTATTGTTTTTGTAAACAACCACTATTGGAGAAACAAATTCGGTAGGTTCTTCAACAGGTGTTATGATTCCTAAGCGTTCTAATTTATCCAGCTCTTCCTTGACTTTTGGAAGTAGTGGAATGGACACACTCCGAGGAGTTGTCTGGACATAAGGCTGAGCATATTCCTTTAATTTAATGTGAAACTCATCTTTGAATACCCCTAACTCATCAAATATTGCAGGAAACTCTTTATCTACCTGAACTTTAGAACAACCCATTTCCTCAGTATTTGCACTGGTACCTGTTGTCATGGAACAGATGGATAAGATTCTCATTTGTTCAATAGCTGGCCTACCCAAAATAGCACATTTCAAATCTTTAATAACATACACTTTACTACAGTACAACTTATTTTTATATACCAACCTTAGGCATGTTGTACCTATGACATTTAACTCACTACCATCAGGTCCTTTCACTTTGTCTTTGCACCTCACTATATTCACTTTTTTTATGTTGTCACTCTCGGGGATTGCTGTTATGTCTGCGCCTGTGTCAATCAAAAAGTTCATTTTGTCAACATATTTTCCATAGGAATATACAGAGACTGGTATTATATATTTATTAGACAAGTCGCATCCACCAACCTGGAAAACTGTCTCTTCAAGCTCTTCTTCCATTCTCCTAAGAGCCTTGGACCTGCAACAGCTGGCAAAATGTCCTATACGCCCACACTTGAAACATTTTGCTTTTACCGCTGGGCAGTGGTCCTTTTGATGCCTTTGCCCAGCACAAAACCAGCATTTCTCCTTGTTTCCCATATGTTTAATATGGATTTTGTTTACTTCCAGTTCTCTTTCGTTGACAATCAATTTATTCTGTTCTTGTTGGATCTCTGCTTGTTTGCATATTGTGATTGCTTCCTTTAAACTTAAGTTATTCTGCAGTTGCAGCCTTTCACTCGTTCTGCGATCTAAAATCCCTATTACTATTCTGTCCCGAATTAACTCCTCTCTCAAATCTTTATATTCGCAACATTCCGCAAGCTTATATAAATCGGTTACAAATTCCTCCACTGACTCTCCTTTTCTTTGAAACCTAGAATTGAATTTGAACCTTTCAAACACCACGTTCTTCTTCGGTTGAAAGAATCCATCGAAACAAATGAGAGTTTTTTCGTACGTCAAATTCTTTTCAAATTGTAGAACTATGTCCTCTGCCTTGTCTCCCATGCAGTACAAGAGAACATTGATTTTATCTTCATCTGACCTTTTACTATTTCCGGAAAGGCTCATATAACGAATAAATCTGTTTTTCCATTTATCCCATTCTGCTGGAATAAACGAAAACCTTTCCGGCGCCGGTATATTGGCTTGTTGACCGCCGGCCGCGCCCATGCCACTCGTATTCTGTTCTGTCATCTTAGTATTTTACTGAATTTTCGATTTCTCTACAAATCCCTTCACTATGCCTATTAAACCATTACTTTTACCGCTGCCACCATGTTATAACAGGAATATGAATAATACTTGGGAAATAACACTCGTGTTCCTTAGCAAGCTTCTTTTATTCTGACATAACAGTTTGACAGCTTTTTAGTTAAGGCTGCGTTCGGATAGGATGCGTTCCGTTACAACACTTAGTCACCTTAGAGTTTTTGGCTGCATTGCATACTCATTAATCCCTGAGCAGAAACGTTCTAAATTAGACCCTAAATCTAAAAGATATATTTTTATTGGCTATAGTGACTCAACTAAAGGCTATAGGTTGACAGATCCACAAAATCCAAGGCGAATTTTTTATGCTAGGAATGTGACATTTCTCGAGCACAAGTTTTTGAAGGACACGGATGATAATCCTTGTGTTCATTGTAAAAATAAAAATATTGCTAATCACTTTGTTGATGTATCTAGTCAGAATTCTAACTTAAATAATACAATTTTACAAAATAATGAAATAAATGATAATAATATTTTAAATAATGATACAATTAACTGTGATATTAGCTTAAGTGATAATGATAATAGTGAATCTAGTCAGAATGATATTAATACTACCATACTTTCAGGTGCGGACTCGGAGTACTGTACTGGAGACGAGGGAGCAGTGACCGCTGCTAGTCCAAATCATGCAGATTTGCACTGCAGCTCGTCAGAGCATGCCCCGTCGTCACGTCGAGGGGAAGCGATGTCTAGTGCCGGCCTTCAGGATCCTGGTTCGGTAACTGATGCTGCGCGCCCTGTACGTAGTACTCGTGGAAAGCCTCCACTCAGGTATGGAGATTATGACCTTTCCTTGGATCTCTCTCTGCTGGTTCACAACGAGTTAGAGCCTCTCTCTTATAGAGAGGCAATGTCGTCGCCGGACAAAGAAGAATGGCGACGTGCAATGGAGAAGGAGTATAATGCTCTTCTCAAAAATGCTGTCTGGAAACTTGTAGATCGACCACAGAATAAAAATGTAATAAAATGTAAGTGGGTCTACAAGGTCAGACAAAGCTGCGAAGGTAAGGATAAATTTAGAGCTCGTTTGGTAGCGCGCGGGTTTTCTCAGAAGCAAGGCATCGACTACAATGATACTTTTTCACCTGTCGTTAGACACAGTACACTTAGAACTTTGTTCGCTTTAGCTAATGAATATGATTTAGATATCAGTCATTTTGATGTAGAGACCGCGTTCCTAAATAGTGATCTAAACGAGCATATCTTCATGGAACAACCGGAAGGTTTTAATTCAGATGATAATAAAGTATGTTACTTATTAAAAAGTATATATGGCCTTAAGCAAGCTAGTCGCATGTGGAATCAAAAAGTGCATCAGCTGTTATCTAATAATGGTTTTAAACAGAGCAAATGTGAACCTTGCGTCTATATAAATAAGAGTGATAAAAGCTTAACCATAATAGCCTTATATGTAGATGACTTCTATGTTCTAGGAAATTGCTCTATAACTAAGAATAAATTGTTAAAATTAATGCAACAGGAATTTATTGTTAAAGATCTAGGCATTCTGAAAACATGTTTGGGTATTGATGTCTCTCGTAATAAATCTAAAGGTATTTTAACTCTGAATCAAAAAAGTTATATAGAGAAACTTTTGTTGCGTTTTGGAATGGAAAAATGTAATCCAGTCTCAACTCCAATGATGCTTAACAACAAATTAGATAAACCTAATGGTGATTGTCTAGATGAAAATGTATACCCATATAGGGAGTTAATTGGAAGCCTAATGTACCTCGCTGTATGTACTCGGCCTGACATCGCTTTTGTATGTAGCCAGCTAAGTCAGTTCTGCTGTGGCTTTAATATGTCTCATTGGCTTGCGGCTAAACGTGTTTTAAGGTATTTAGCGGGAACCTTAAGTTATGGCTTATGTTTTTATAAGACTGGTAACTTAAATATAACTGCATATACTGACGCCGACTGGGCTAACGATATTGTAGACAGAAAGTCATATACAGGGTTTGTAATAAAGCTTGGGAATAATACAATAAACTGGGAAGCCCGTAAACAAAAATGTGTGGCTCTATCAAGCACAGAGGCCGAATATAATACTTGGCAATTTGTGATGTGTGTAAAGACTTGTGTTTTGTTAAAAATTTTCTGAACGAAATAATTGAAAAATCACCTTCTATTGTAGTGTATAATGATAACCAGAGCGCACAAAAGCTGTTAGAATGTAAAGAGTATTGCCACAAACGAACAAAGCACATTGATTTGAGATACCATTACATAAAAGACTTAATAAATACAGGTTTTGCTGATGTTAAATATTTATCAACACAAGAAATGGTGGCAGATGTATTAACTAAGCCTTTAAGTTCCATGAAGCATAATTTTTTTATAAATGGGATAAATGTTAAAGATGTTGAGACTTTTTACAAACTGTGATATGTTATGTATGTGCATGTAATTTTATTTTCTATTTGAAACTGTGATGTCCTTATTATTTTTTCTTTTGTTTGAAGAATGTAATGAATAAGGGGAAGTGATAGAAATATTTATTCATTCCATTATAAATTTGGCTGTATGGCTAAAAGGCATAAGCCTTAAATAATATCAAGTTTTTTAAGAATAGCTGTCGCTGGCTGTCAATCTATTGATCTGTCACTTCCTTAGCAATGAATTCGTAGCTCCTATAAATGTCAATTTTAAATCTTTTTATATATGAATAATCTTTAAAAGGTAAAGCATTTTTCACATTTATTTTGAAGAATAAAGTGTCGTAGAATGTCGTGGCGCGTTTGATTTTTAGCGGTCTGCACACTCGCCCGTTCCCGAACTTCCATTTGTCAACCATGCTCTGCTAACAATTTTACAAGTTGCAGTTATAACTAAATATCCAAACTTGACTCGAATGTCCGGAGTATGGGCGAAGCATCGCTCACAGTATGTAGGTATTGTAGGTATAAAGTACCTATACCCTGTGATCGCTCGTTGCACTTTCTTTAGCGCCCTGCCTGTCAATCAAGTGCGCCGCTTGGAATTTTTATCTGTTCCCTTACTTTTTGACATGACATTTAGTGAATCTAAAAAATCTTCGGTTTTTCTCTCTAATGGCTCTATCTAGGTATTAATTTCTACGCTATGACTTAGTCTGGTGCACTAGATCATAGCTATAGAATAGCCAGCCAGCAGTGGACGTCTTTCGGCTGAAATGATTATGATGATGATGAACTATAATTTTTGAAAAATTATAAAATTGTATGTTACAAAAAGGCGGTCGTCGTCAATCTATATACATATATGTATACACTCAACATCAATGAAAACGGATCACTTTGTATAAGTTTGGGGACATTTTCAATTATATATTTGAAAGTTCTGTCACGTTTGAACTGACACCTTGCCCTGGCAATCAAATAATTACCTACTTCATTTGTTAGACCTGCCTATTGTATTAAGAAGCTGTAAAAATACGCAGTTAACACCGGAGAAAACTGCAATTACCGACGAAACCTACTTGCGGTACGATCATTTATGTGGGCCATCGGACCGAATTGTAAGTATCACATGCTGCCAATTACCGCCGCCCGCCTCTATTAATGGTATACCTAATTCCAAAGAAGTCTGCAGGTGGATACTGGAGGCAACACAAAAAAATAAATAAAGAAAAGAGTCGTGACAAGTTCACTAACCTAGGTAAGTATCTACTTGAATGGATTGTGTCTCTAGCGTTTTGATAGACTGACAGATTCTCACAGTTGAGTTGCTTTGGGTTGCAGTGATCGAAGTGCAGACTCGATTGATTTCCTCGCCAAGGAGCTCCGAGCACAGAGAGAGAACAGAGTTACCAACTTAATAGAAAAATAATATAGGTAGCCATGACAAGAAAAACATAAGGCGGGAATTTTGAACATTCAACACTCCCTCTAAATTATTGCCTTCTTAAATATCAAGTTTTATAAACAAAATGAAAACAAAATAACTAAAATACAGCAGGTTTTATCTTATACTCAATCTGAGATTTAACTAAAACTTTAAATAAAAATATTTAGTTTAAATTTACACAGGAAATTTTGCCTTGTTCAGAGGCTTTGTGAATATGTCTGCAAATTGGTCATTGCTACTAACATATTTCAAATCTATCACTTTGGCATAGTATTTTTCTTTTATGAAATGATACTTTATATCAATATGTTTACATCTCTTATAGAAATTAATATGTTTAATTACACTTATTGCACTTTGATTTGATTGTCTAGATGTAAGTACACAGTCTTTTGTTTATAGTCACAGAGATCACTTAATAATTGTTTCACCCATATGGCTTCCTTGGTGGCCGCACAGGCAACCATGAATTCGGCCTCGGTCGTGGACAAGGCCACTGTTTGCTGTCTCTGGCTGGACCAGGTCACTGCAGCACCATTTTTGATGAATACATATCCCGTAACCGATCGTCTCGTATTGAGATCATTGGCGGAGAGCGCCTCTCCATCAAAGCTGTGCCTACCACAGCTTTGATGGAGAGGCGCTCTCCGGGCCACATCGACCGCACACAATCTAACGCCACTCGATCCGGCCATGTTCACTCAATCGACTCTAAGTTATTTGACACGTCGTTGCATAACGCAATACATCGCTACTCACAGTCAAATGAAAGTTGATTTTGACTATCGACTCCACAGGAAACTTAAATACCTCTTGTCTTCCTCAAAAACACTCGCCGCCAGCTTTACGCGTCATCCGATAGCCGAAAGCAAACGTATTTTCGAAAGCTCTCGACCAACGTTAGCATAATCTGTCGAGTGACTTATTAGTCTGATTAGATTGTCTGCGGAAAAGTGTCGACCGGTTGTACGGGTTCCTTCGGCGGCGCGATCACTTTTGTTTTTATCTCCGAGTCTTGACCTGACCGACAGTCGACACGTGCCGATCGGCAATAAAGAATCTTGAGTTATCTTCCATTCCTCTCATACTCGTAACGGACAATTTCGGGTATTTTTCAGCTCGTTTGTTTACCTCAATCAATCTAGATTCATTTGCTAAGAGTACTAAGAGCCACTGCACAGAGGCGTATTTACCCTAGGGCCAAGGGGGCCATGGCCCGGGGCGGCAGGCTCTGAGGGGCGGCGCTAGCCGCCCCTCAAACCCAGCCTCGGTCGAATTTTCAAAAAATCAAACAAAACTACGAGTATATTCTACATTAAAATATTACTGAACTTTTTAACATTAAAATGTGTTAGCTCGTTCTACACTTGTATCAGTATCGTATCTCCGTCGCGTAGCACCGACGCGTATCATGATCGTCAGTGTGGACGCAAAAAGATCGCGATCATGCTACGCGCCGTATCTGATCGCTTGCGATCCATGTTGATACGCGTTTATTAAAGTCCCCACACAGTCGCGATCTGGTGACCGTCAAGATAGCGTACACCGTAATGTTATCCAGGATCTGATTATACCAATAAATAGTACCCAAATAAATAGTACCTACGGAATATCTAGGTTAAAAAATAGTACCCTTGAATTGGATCACTGAAACGGCTTTGGTTCTCAGGAATGATTTATAGCTCAAAAAATAGTACCTAAATAGTACCTTACGCCCGTCATTCATGATTTCAAACATACACACAAATAAACACTTGTTGCTGTAACAACTTTGGACGCCAATGTTCACACCACACCACACTGATCGGATCGGTGCTCAGATCGGGTACACGTACACTTGTCAACAGCGTGTCCGTATACCCTTTGATGATCAGGGAAAAAACCGACTCGAGGTGGATCGCGACGTTTTCACACCTCCGCCGCGGAAGCAGCAGCGCTGAATCGCTACACTAATGCCGCGGCGGACTGCTTCCACACACGCCGCGGATCGAGTAGCGGACGCGGTGCGTGCTTGTAGCGGCCAGTTGTTGCAATCGAAGCAAAATGTCGTCTCTGTCGGAGTCCGAGGAGGGCAAAAAATATTGTGTTCTTTAGCATTTAAAAACACCCTCGAATTTGGGTGCACGACATAAGTTAAAAGATGAAAAACCTAGGCGAAAACAAATTAATACAAAAAGCTAGTCTCATGAAGATTTTATGCAGTTTTTTGGCAAAAATAAAGAAAGTATAATCAATTTGCTTATTTAAAACGTAGTTTTAATACAACCAAAAAATAAATAATCCCAGGGTGTGATTTTTAAAATGGAAATATACCAATATACGTAAAATTTAAGTTATTTTATTGGCTACCCGTTTTGATCTTAAATAAGCAAACTGACCTTATTTTAGTCTTATTTTTGTATTTTTTATTTTATAATTTACGTAGACGGGTTTTTTGTTTCTTATTTTTTTGTATTATTGTGGTCTGGATGACTATCTAAATATATAATCGGCCTATTCCTGACCTCTTTAATAAGTTTTCTGTAAATTCAATGCCCATTTTTTACTAAAATTAACTATTCCGCTAAGAAAAAGCTGTCGACAGCCACAGATCGTCCGTCGTGGTACTGCGGTACAGTGGCGGACTGGCGGATCCTACGCGGAGATGTGCACGGCGTCTAGAAAGAGCGGCGGCACCGCGGCGGTATTCCGTGCGAGAGAGATAGAACTATAGTCGACTCAACGCGTTAGTGCAGGCCATGAACAGGCATTTCCGCGAATGATTCGTACGTCGTACAACGGACAAACGATTGCGGATGTTCAGCGTTACCGCTATTTCCAATTCGCGGCGGAGGTGTGACAGCCTCAAATCGTAACTGCGTATCATGAAAACAAGTCCAGACTTACCGATGTTGATACGCGTATCCGATCGCGAGTGTGTGGGGACTTTAATAAACGCGTATCAACATGCGATCCAGCAAGCGATCAGATACGGCGCGTAGCATGATCGCGATCTTTTTGCGTCCACAGTCACTAACGATCATGATACGCGTCGGTGCTACGCGACGGAGATACGATACGCTGAAATGATACAAGTGTGGACCGAGCTTTACACGCAGTGACCGCCAATTTTGCGGTTTAGGCAAATTAGCGACAATGGCTGAAACAGAAAGCCATAAACTTGCGAAGCATTTACCCAATAGATCTTGCAGATGATCTGCAAGATGAATGCGTTCTTTAAAAAAAATCCTTTTATGTAAGTATATTTTCTAAATAAATTATTTGTACCTATTGTTTTTCACTTTTATTTTAGAAAAAAAAAAATTGCCGCCTTGTAAGGGGCGGCAAAACCCAGTGGCCCAGGGCGCAATTTTTTTAAATACGCCTCTGCCACTGCACCAATTATTTTTGCTTTGTTGAGTAGGTTCATAATAGATACATATTGCTATATCATAAAGAAGTCTGCTACTAAGCAGAGGCCGGCTTCGTAACACTATAATAGTATAACTTCCGTTTGCCCTGCGGCTGTGATCTCTTGGCGCGAGGCGCCTTCCACTGGCACGGAACAATGTTTAAGGTACATTCAATTACGATTATAATTATAACGCGCGTGTGCGGAAGGAAGCGCCAGCACGCGGCTAATTACTGCTCTATCTATCATTAGCACTAATCTGATCGCCGCGGCCTCGGCGCCGGCGCAGCCCTCTTACGTAACGCGCCCGTCTTCAAGAAAGCAAATCACATGTCGGTATTAAATATTTATAAACAGTTTTGACGTTCATACACCCACGAGTTGGTGGCTTATTACTTGTCATGTTCGTTTTCTCTTACAACTGGGAGGCTGCGCAGGTGGCAGGTGCGCCGGCGCCGCCCCGCCCCCCCGCACGATGACGATTTGGCTTTGCGTATTTCAGCAGCGGTATTAGGTACGTTAGTATAGCCAGTCCGTTTGCGATGCGGATTAAGGACGACTTTCAACGGGCGAGGTGCGTGAAGTAGTTTTTCTATACGAAATTGAACCATTCGTATTGAAAAACTACCGGTCGTAATCCGTATCGCAAACGGACGGATGGCCAAACGCAATGCCTCTGCAGTTCATGCTGAAGCTGTTGCTGCTGGGAATGTGCTTGTCACAAGTCAGTATCAATACTAATCCATCCATACTCATATTATAAATGTGAAAGTGTGTTTGCTTGTGCTTGTCCTTCCTTCACGTAGCAACGATAGTAGACCGATTTGGATGAAATTTGGTATGGAGATAGTTTGAGACCCGGGAAACAACAAAGGATACTTTTTATCTCGATATTTCCACGGAAACGGGTATTCCACGGGTCAAACCAATTTTTCAATACAAAAAAACCCACTATATGTATCCCCCATACTAAAATTTTGTTGAAATCCGTCCAGTAGTTTTCGAGTTAAATACATATTTTTTTTCTAAAAATCGTCATTTTGTGTTTTATAATTATAAATTATAAATGCGAAAGTAACTCTGTCTGTCTGTTAGTACCTCTTCACCCTTCAACCGCTGGACCGATTTGAATGAAATTAAGTACTTATGGAGATACTTGGGGTCCCGGGAAAGGACATAATCGCATCAAAACATAAATGTGAAATCAGAGCCAAGTTCAATAGTAGGTATATTATATGTCATTATCGATTTCACCAAGAAAATAATTGAGATCTTTAAATGGTTGCCAAGTTATGCGAGTCACTTGGGATCTGACTTGGCTAGTAGTTTTCACGTACAGGCTATGTATTATATGTGTCTTAGGCCCGGTTCCTATATCCACGAAACGCCTCGTTTTGCCTACGGACGGTTGATTTTTGACATTTGTTCCATAGAGAATCTGTCAAATTTTAACCGTCCGTAGGCAAAACGAGGTGTTTGGATATAGGAACCGGGCGTTAATCAACTTATCTTCGTTAGGTCATACGCTAAACAGTGTCGGTACTTCTTGTTTCTACTGACCGTTAGGTTTATAGATTATTATACGTGTACCAATACGTATTTATCAAAATAAAAAATCTAAATATTTATTCAGCAAATAGGCCACATCTGGGCACTTTTACACGTCACTATTAAATGAATTGAACAGAAATGAATTTACCAGCGCTTCCTAGACCCATTGCTTGAGAAGAAGCACCGCAACAAACTCAGCAGAAGGCCTTAAACATCCAGATTCATTTTACATTTATTTATAATATGTATAAAAATCATTGATCTATTATAAGTAAGGATTCACAATCAGCTGGAGATAAATTGCCCGGTCAAAACGGATGCCCGAACAGCTAGGGCACCCGTTTGGCCTTCGTTTTAAAGAGGCGTTATTAGCATATTGGAACGTATTTTCTAATGTCAGTTTGCTCCATATATTTTGCCATATTCTGTTAGGCACTGTTCGTCCATATGTTATTACTTTTTATAGGTCAATGATAAAAATACATAAATAGGTACATACTAAAATTACATTATTTTTTTATGTATTTTTAAGTATTTATAAGTAATATTAAGTATTTTAGTTATTTTTAAGTAGTTTTAATTCTTGTTTAGTATAGTAATAATCATTTATATATACATACATATAATCTAAAACCCTACTGAATAAATCAATAGGGATGGACTAACTTAAACTTAAAGCTAAGATCTAGAGATGGTCTTATATTAGGCACAAACATTAATGAAAATATTAATTAATGACGGTACTGTAGAGTTAGTATAGCTCTCGCTATACTAACTCGTTAGGATTCTAGATTTGTAAACGTTCTAGAATTACTGATTATTTGAATATTAAAAAAGAAAGCCATTCTAGAACGTCGAGTAGTAGTCTGAAGCTCGTTGTAGCAACGTGCGCATGTAAACGTAGGCCCCATTTTAACACCAATATAAAGTAATCAATATAATTCCTTTTTTATTTAACTCCAAGGAGTACCTTGCACTACCATCTGACGATCCCCCAGTTTCTTGTCACAGTACTTATCTAAATATGTATAACTAAAGAGAATAATAATAATTGCAAATGTTTAAATTTTAGTTTGTGGTAACTAGCCAAGTCAAATCTTGATCTTGAAATATATTTCAAGTGACTCTCATAACTTGGCACTCATTTTTTTTAAATCTCAATTCTTTTGTTGGGAAATCGACAATGCCACATAATTTGAACTTGGCCCTCATTTCACATTTAAGTTATGATGGGATATCATGGCTTTTTTTGTACAGAAATTGTTATCACTATTCTCCAGCTACGAACACACGCCGAACCACGAGTACTACAGACTACAGGGCCGGCTCGGTCAAACTGAACCGTGCACTATAGCACAATTTATTTTTTGATTACAAATTTTCAGGAATTTCATGGTTTCAGATCTTTTTCCTTTGTATACGCCTAAAGTAGTTCTTTATGCCAAATATCAAGTTTGTAGGTCGGAAGTGGGTTAGAGTTTTGAATCAAAACTTTTGATCTATACGAGTAGGTCAGTCATATATTTTTTCAGAAAATAACAAGTTAAAAATTAAAGTTAATCTACAAATAGCATTTAAATTTACAGAAATACAACAAAAAAAACTAAACAATAACCTTAAAACCTAAATTAGGGCCTTTCGGAAGGGTTCCCATCACGCAGACAGTAAGTAGGTATTCCCGCGCTGTATGGCGATAGCCGTCTTTGCGCGAGAAAGCTGCCGGCGCGAGGGTCTCCCGTTGCCTCCCTCAAACGCTTCCCTAGCTCCCAGGCCCCAGCGCTCCTTTGCCCCATGACCCCAGAGTCTCCACCCCGAAGGCCACAAACTCATAGCTCGCCTAAGCAGCTATATTTATTAACCTTCAAGCGCTCTCATGGTTCGTGTAATATTACACCCGGTGCTGCTCGCCTGTTCTATTGCTTGAACTTGGCTTTGATATGCTACCGCGCGTCTAGATAGTGCTTATATCCTGGAAAAACGGTCTTATGACCTTATGGCATAACACTGAGAAAAATGAAATAATAGCTTTAGCTATTTAAAACCATCCGGTTACTTACCTACAGTTAAGTTAACCCAATTTTCTCTTTTTTCGTCTTCGTAATATTATGTCATCCATTAAATTTGACTTACGAGTACACTGCACGCGTTGATTAATTGCTTTCATCTGTACAACATTAAAGTCCAACGTAACGGCAGCCAAATATACAATTACATTACATTAGCCATAATTGACGCAAGTTTCCGAGCCCATTGTCAAACACCGCAGCTTCCATTGAACTTACCACGCATCTGCGCGGGGCATCTCGACTCGACCCTGTCTGAACACTTGTCGATATATAGGTAGAGTGCCTCTTGCTCTCTCTGCAGCGGTATGTCGGAGTGGGACGCGAGAGCGCGTTCTGCAGATGCTGGGTGAGCGACACAGGCTGCGCTAGCGGCCCGGCCGCGGTCGTCGCGCCTCGCGCCACTCGCCTCCAAGCCTCCTCCTTCGCTGCGCGCGCGCCGGTAGCGACCAACGGCCACAATAGTAACGTTCTGTGCGATCGCCGCTCTTGCGTGCTGACAGTTCTCGCGTGTGACTTTTTGCTATTGGATTTACCTTATTCCGAAAGTTGGTGAGTGCATCGTTAATATAATTGTCATTGTAATTTTAATCCGTAGAGGAAATTTGCTGTATTTGTATTTAATTGTATATAGCGAATGAATAGAGCCCTCAAAAGCCGACAAAACACATTGGCGACTCCGTTGATGATGGACTACCTACCTATGTTCATGCACTGAAGACTTGTTTAAAAAATATGTACCTACGTAGCCACTTTAAGCTAAGCGTAAGTCACTAAAATTACGGTTCAGGAAGTATTTCGATACTGGGGCTATATTCGAAGTCTTAAAATAGGGATCTCCCTGTTCCCTATAGGATCGCTCACGCGTCGCGTGATCTTTAAGAAGCTAGATAGTCGATACACGGAGAAATGCAGTAACAATTTTTCCCTCCATCCGGAACTCGGGACTCAAAACCTTTCCGGAGGACGAGAATTAAAGGCCGATGTGATGATGATTTTTCTTGGCACCTGTACTGAAATACTGACAATGTAACTGTGAAACCCTATTTCAATACACGTAGGAATGTAGGTAATAGATACCTTGACAGAATGAAAGACCGCCAGGAATAAAATTCACAATACCTACCTAAGTATCTACTTTAAGGATCCTGAAGGATGGTTTTACACGGTTATATGGAAAGTCAAAATTATATGGTAAACATCATATGCAATTTTAGGAGGAAAAGCAGCCATACCATCGTGGACAGAGTTCGCAAACTCCTGCGAAGGGTAGACGCACAGACGCAGCGGCGCCTGACTTGCCTTGCTCTATTAGTCTATTACCTACATAAGTGTAAGAGACTACTGGCAAAGTACTAGGTAGTATATAAAATGACTGTTGGGAAAAGAAGTAGAATAATAACTTTATTCCGTAAAATACACGGTTACAAGAAATATAAATTTCCAGTGGAGTACAAACTAGGCTGAGCCTGTTCTTTGGGCACATGAATCAGTTGCACAATTCACAGTGAGACTAAAGTATCTAAATTGAATGTTGATACACAAAACATTGAGGAATACAACATATGTTCATAATTAATTAATTTCGTCGGCAAAGCAAACGTAATACCACCACAGACGGTTCATCCATAGAGATCGGTCCAAAAGGTTGTAAATCTCAGCTCATATGCAGTCATACGGGCGCGAGGAGCGGAATGCCGTCGGGCCCGGCTTTCCTGCGGAGAGAGTGGACGGGCCGAATTTCACTGCTATACCTACCTAACCAGTATTTTATTACAACCCACCTGCACACTACTGTCCTCGAGACGGTGACCCGGCGGGTCAGGTTAGTAATCAGCTCGCCAATAAACGACCGAGTATTGCGTGAAACGAGGCGACGCGAAATTGTGAGCAATACAAGTAATATCATCCGATGCAGTCGGTAATGGCCTTGAATGCTAGATGCGAATTTTTTGCAATGAACATACCTACAACCTTGCAACCTTAATGGATGAATGCCAATGGATCTCCATACGTACGTAGGTATCTACGGTTCATATTGTTGCAAGCTTTCCTTAGTTCCAGGCGCTTAGTTCCATGAAAGTTCACTGTCGGAGCTGTTATGTCCCCAGATCATTCTTGACCATCTTGTGAGTGCAATGGCGGAATGCCATTAACAAATCCAGCGCGGGCGGGCTTGTCGGTCAACATTATGTATTACTTAATTCATATTTATAAAATGTCTGTCCTTTTATTGACTCCACTTCATAGGGAGAAATCTCGAAACCAGTAACAGCCTAATAAAGTAAGTTTAGCCTTTTTATTAGATCGGTGATCGGCGTGCCATTAATCAGCTGATAACGGATGCAAGCGTGTAGATGACGAGACAAACGAGATATCTCGGACCGGATTGGAAACCGCCGCGCGCTGACTACTCGAGCCGTTTCATTTATTTGCGGTAACCCGTCCTGGGAAATTTACAAGTTTCTCCCACACGCGGCCAAACGCATCGAAAGCTTTAAGTTCGTCTGCTACCGACGAAGGTTTCTCTCAACCGTATAGGTATTGGTCGTAAATCTTTGTCAAAACAACAATTTCACGCGCTCTGCGCCCGCCGAGCAGCTTTTCACTAAAATAACTCGAGGCGGCGTGTGGGGTCCCTTCTGGGTACAAAGCTGCAATACATAGGTAATGTTTAGATTATATAAGTACCTACTTATTTCGGTGTCTCACAGTTTAACCACCAATCACCCGTTACTTAATTATCACTTATCAGTCTGAACCTGAAAGCGAAGCTCCTTCTATATTGTGATTTAGTACCTACTTAGTACTTACTGTTATAATTATGTGAGATGTCCTGCTGATGATGAAATGGATCTTGAAATGATCTGCTGATGCACACGAGAAATAGCGACTGGACCGGTTAAGTTTCGGGCAAAATTTCCACTAGTACCTATGTAGATCTTCAGTTAAGGCTCGCCGCGCGACTACTTACTTAACCCGACCTGCCCCAACGCCAGTAACCTTGGGTTAGCCTCTAACTCGAGTTAAGTTGATACAACTGACCCTGAATTAAGAGCCTAATCCGAGAGTGTTAATTCTGTCGTCGCGTGCGCAGCGGCGCCCGCGCCGTTACGGTACCTAATAAGAGCGCTGACCATCATTACAGTTCATTACACGACCGACACCGATTACCGCCCAAATGACGACACGGCGACATTCACAGCATACTTACATTTAACAGTTGCAACTCGTGCAGATCGATCGTTACCAGAAAATCAAACACGTTTGTTATTATTAGAGGTCGTACCGCGGACTAATCACAAGTCAGTTTGATTCATTCATGATTAGGTAATTCATTATTATATAAGTTATTGTTTATCGATCAAAAGCTTAGGTAAGGTCAGATAGTTGATATTCTTCTTGGTCATGGAAAATGTATAGTCAGCAGTAGTATCGACATGCCTGTCGCGGCGCTTCTTGTAAGCAATAATATGGTCCTGTCCAAAGCCTTGGTAGATTCGTCATAACATCATAACTGAACCTAGTGTGGGGGGTTGCTGAATCATCATCATCATCATGAGCCGAACGAAATATGTTCACTGTTGGTCATGGGAGGAGGAGTCTCCTCACCCACCAGGTCAGGTG
>CAXARK010000527.1:0-32804 GCA_963971205.1 Aethes cnicana
AAGTGAATTAATACTTACCATATTGTAACTAACCAATTTGTCACTTGTCTAGTTATTAAGAAACTTAATAAATTAATTAATAATGAGGTTCAAATTATCATAACTAAGCTGTCGGGAATCAAATTCAGAATTTTAGTATCCATAAAACTTGCTTAGTTAAATGTCTAGTAAAAATTAGTGACATCTAACGGGAAAGTTTGGAGTTGTTTGGTAGGTCTTGAAACATGGTCAACTTGGAATACGGGAGGTCTTTAGTTGAAGTAATGAGTTCAATGTTTAAACGCTAGGTGTCGCTGTGAGTAGGAGCAGTAAGTTATTCACTTATTAGAGTGAGAGGGTATACATAATTCTCAAATCAATTAGAAATATAATTTATATAACATAAAATGACAGTAATTTATTAAAAGAGTTCATAATGTTTAATTTTTTATTAGATTTTATTGTGTCTGGCTTCAGCAGTCGGCTTTCTTGACATTTTTCTAGATTCAAAAATTAGGAAAAGCTGGGGTTTTGAATTAGGAAAACAAAAGATTCGCGAGGAAACGTAATGTGGAGTGGGGAGGCAGTTTTCTTTGAAACGCGGAACGGTTCACATCTCCTTGGAGTTCCTTATTGGTAGTCATTGATTTTCATTTTAGTCTCTAAGTAAGTGGAGATTTATTGTGGAATTCTTTGACTATTTACGTTTCTTTTACCTTGATTTATTATATATTGTATACAACTCCAGTGAGATTTGAATAGGACAAAAGTCGTGTCTTTAGGAGACGATAGCTTGGGTTGAAACGCGGCTTTGCCATGGGATATACGTACATTCAAGCTATTTATCCTACGTGGGGAAGGGTTAAATTCAAGGGGTAGGAGTGAACTGGTGCTCTGAGGCGAGTCCAGGGGTTGTGCATTATACGAAGCAGGGCCAACCTTAGTGCCTCCTGAGTTTGGGTGTGCATGTGTGATTTGGGAAGATCTCTCATGTTCAGTCGAATTTAGTCTCCTGTCTATATATTTATATTTTCACGCTCATCAACACAAGAGTCTGTTCTGTCACCCAGTCCAATTTCGGTCAGACTCGATCACACGGGTATAGGGTCTTAGGGTCAGGCACACAGGGAAGCAACCCATCCTGAAACTTTCATTTGAATTAATTTACATCACTCTTACGCATTTAAATGGGGAGCTTTGGGATGCAGCGATTGCTTACAAATCTTGGAAGTAAATGTAAACTACAATAGGAATATTAAAAAATCTGCCTAAGTTCTCTTGTCAATTCAGAGCTTAGGAAAGTAATCAGAATTGATGGATTGACTAACTAAATAGGATTCTTAATAAATCTGCCAAAGTTCTCTTGTCAATTCAGAGCTTTGGAAAGTAATCAGAATTGATGGATTAACTATCTAATTTTATAAGATACTGAGTAAATTTAAGACCAGACCTTTGAATGTGTCAGAATATTCTAAATTATTTATATTCAACAAGGAATGTTCAAGAAACTCTTCAGAGATTCTTGCCGGCTCTTCTCAGCAGTAAGTTTTTCCGAACCAGTGGTAGCTTCTAGACCAATCTAAAAGTTTATAAAGACTGCTTGAGTAATGACATATATTATGAATAAATAATTCTTGAAGTTGATCTTAGATTAAAACATATAACAATTTTTTAATTCAAGTACTAGAAAGAAGTATTTGAAAACCTTTTACCTGATTAGCTATGATGAGATTTCAATCTAGCTTGGGAAACTACCCGAGGTAACAGCTTACGAAACAACGGATGGCATCTACCTCTAGCGACAATTGATAGTTCATTATTATATAATAAAATAATAAATCAAATATAAGATTTACCAGACATCTAGCAAGACAAAGCTATTGACTCATTTGTATGCAAGAAATAAGCTTTAATGTAAGATCAATAAGTCAAATATAATTCCATATTAAAGAATATGAGTTATGGAATTTAGAACCCTCTTTTCCCTTGTAAACTATACAAACCGAATGACATCACAAGACCTTAAAAAGAATATTCTTATTATTGTGGCTAGGGGTCTGTCCAGTAGTGGGTGTGGACCATAGGAATGGGTTTAGCCCACGTGGTAGCAACCACGGGAGCGGGGTTGAGCTCCTTCCCTCCTTCAGAGGCCAAAGAACATTATATCATAAAAATCCAGTTGAATAAATGTTTAGTTCAAAACAATGTTTGTTTACAAAAACTTAAATGAACTGTCTGTACTTATTTACTCTTTGTCTTATCTAGCTATACTAATTGAGGAGTGACTACTCTGCCCTATTTAATCTATGACATAATTTGCATTACTAACTAAAATATTATCTAACAAACATGAAGGCAGTAAGATCTTTATTTATTAGGAATTTGAATATTACTTGAGTTGGGTATTAGTACTGTTTCATGTTCTTTAAGGTAAAGTTTTAAATACGTAAATCAAGACTAAAAGTACCTAGGTTATCAACGGTTCTCAACAGTAGTCCTATTTCGTTATCACTAGACTTCATTGGCCATTCGTTTAGTTTTAGGTAGGTATAATATAAATATAATATAAGCTTGGGGTGGGGGGGGTCGTTACAATTGGTGATAGTGACCAGGATAGTAGTTTTTAGTATTAGGCATAGTTTGGTTAGGGAAATGGCTCCTCGCGGTACAAATTGGTGCCTAATGTCCAGGATAATAGTTTTAGTATTTGGTATAGTTCTGTTAGGGAAATGGCTCTTCGGGAGCACAATTGTTGCCTGTGAAAATGGAAAGTCATTGATTGTATTTTAAAACTTACCTTGTTACTTTTACCCATTTAAACAGTAAATAACTTTCATCTTATAACTTATCTCTGCTGGAAGATTACAAATTGTTTAACTAATTAAAAGTTTAACACTTGGGGGCAGGTAGGATCTTTATAAGTCTTGGAGTGGCGTCCGCGAACCGGTAGACGAGTTGTTGGTAGGCCTTCAACAAGATGGAGTGACGATTTTGTGAGGGTCGCGGGAGCGCGGTGGATGCGAGTGGCACAGGTCCGGTCTGAGAGGCGCGCCTTGGGGGGGGTTTGTGTTCGGCAGAGGATGTCTGTCTATTGGCTGTGAAGATGATGTTGATGATGATGATGATGATGATGATGATGATGATGATGATGATGAGATATTTTTTTAAGAGGAAAAGAAACCGTTTATTTAGTTATGAGTACAAGAACTTTTGTTGTACGCTTAGACACAAAGTATTATTTCTAAAAATTTTATTTCTAGTCTGTAGATTTGTTCAGCTGCGGCTTTGTCCTTGAAATTCTTATGGTGGTGTAATCATTTCCATATGGTACAGAGATCTTGAAGGTGGACGTCTTAGTGCTTTAGGAATACCCGGAGCGCTAAAATAAAAAGAATGTGAAATTAGATTTAATTTGTAATTCTATGGTTCTATTGTTGGTATAATGTGGTATTCATTTGCTGGTGTTTGGTATGGACTTTGCCAGAAATGAATTTTTGAATTGAATTGAATAATAAATCTCAGATTGAATGATATTTGGTTAGAATTTCACTTTCATAGTTACTTCAATATGTTCTTTGTTGTGCAAACAACTTAAATAATGACATATTCAGTATATCTAGTTTGAATGATAAAGATAATTGAATAAGATAGGATACCTGTTAGAATCTTATTGGAGAATCATCTTTTTTGCTAGAAGTTGTTGGAGTCACGTTGAAATTCGGTTCTAGAAATTTCGTATGCAAAGTCGGTTCTTAGACTCTCTTCATTGAACAGTGAATATAATCTGAAACAAAGGTATATTGAAATAAAGAAACTTAGTCATATTTTATGTAAAAAACTTAGCGGTTTATTTAGCTAGAGGTCCAAACCTCAAAAGGAATTTACTTTATTAATATCGGGAACTTATTTTCCACGGTATTGTAAAAAATTGGGAAAAAGAAAACCAGTTGTTTTGGTTGTCAAAGTTCAATATGCGTAACATTTAATAGGCTAATTGTTGTAAGGTAAATAATCAGATTACCTAGTGATAATTATAATAACATAGTCTTACTTCAGAAGTTGGACACGGCGTGGAGCTTGTAGTAATGTAATAAGGTTTGCCGGCGACATTTTCACGTTTTGTAAACAAGAAAATAGACGTAGTCTGTGTTGTAGTCGGACTAATAGAAGCCAAAACTTAAATAAAAGGAAATTCTCTTTTCCATTTCATATTGCACTTCATATAATATCACATTCAAAATCACTCGGGTCTTGAATCTTTCATAAATAAATAGTAGCGACAAAAATGGATACCACACCATAGATTATAAGGAGTTGAGTCATAGACAAAGGCGCGTTTACACATATTTGAATAGGGCAAGTTTACATTTGCGTCACAAAATTCGCGAAGACAGTGTTCGTACTATCTATTGCTGGATCATGGTGAATTCTCAATAATCAATTTTAATATTATAAATGTGAAAGTGTGTTTGTATGTTTGTTATCCTTACTACGCGTCAAAGTGATTGGCCGGTTTATGAGTGAAATTTGATATGGAGATAGAGTATGCGCCATCCTGAGAGCGCGTGGTTCTTGCGGGAGCGCGGTGATCAGATTCCGTACGGACGAAATCGCGGACAGAAGATAGTTTCCTATATTTTTAACACTAAGAAGGGACTTGGGTACGCGACTCAATGTTCAATACAGGCACACTAAGGAGTGGTACCAGTTGTTAGTTACCAAAATTTGAGTGACGCTGTCGTCGCAAAATAGATTAAGTAAAAATGGTCCATACACAAACAGTCAGAAGTATTATTGACATGATGCTTCGTTTACACGCTCGCCGATCAAAGCGACGTTCAACGTTCACTTTCACGAGCACGGGCGCGCGTCTGAACACAACATATCATTTGTTGTTCGCCAGTCACTTATAGAGGGAGGTTACATTGCTAAACGGACAAACGGACATCTGGCGGGAAAAAAGGGGAGGCTATGCCCAACAGTGGGACACTCCAATAGGTTATAAAAAAACATCGCAAAAGGACTAATCATAGATGTAACATTTTGACCTAAATCCAAGTACATTGGTTATTCGTGCGAGGGCGTTGCGGTGGTAATATGTCATTTATAAAATAAGATTTAGGCTTATGAATAACTAGTTGTGTTTCGCGACTTCGTCTGCGTGGAGTATGGAATTGTCGATGGCTTTTCCTTCTGACATCCGGTTTTTAATCAAACATCTACTCTTGTGAGCTACATTCGGAACGGTTCGGAGGTTTCGGAGTTTGACTCAGATAAGTGGACGGACAGACGAACGGAAGGAATTTTAGAAAAACGCTGTTTTGTGGTCTGCCTTTACACCTCTCGCCGGTTTTCGAATCTGTTGCCAGTAAAATAAAAACTTAAGCTATGACTAGAATGGAAAATAAGAGTTTGAGAAACTGCTACTATTACTTTTACTACAGCCTATTTGCGTCCCACTGCTGGGCACGGGCCTTCTCTAGTCACGGGAGGGTTTGGCTGTGGTTCTCGCGCGGGTCCGGTGGGGATTGGGGCCTTCACGCATATCTTTGAATTGTTTCGCTGATGCGTGCGGGTTTCTTCACGTTGTTTTTTCTCACCGAAAAGCTCTGTGGATGACTCGAATTGGATTTCGCTCAAAGTTAACTTAAAGGTGCGAGCCGGAATCGAACCTCGACTTTTAGCTTGAGAGGCGGTGGGTAGAACCACTAGGCCACCACGGCTTAAGAAACATTCAAACAAAAAAAATTCATGTTAGGTATAGAAACTTAGTTTGGTTTTAATCGGTGTATTAACTAAATGTAATGTTGGCTTTTAAACGGTTCATTCAGAAAGATTCAGGTAGGTTGCGGTCAGACATAGACTACAAAACGGACGTTCAAACAAGTTTCTCTGAATTATAACTAGATGGCGCTGGCAGTGTTGAAATAAGAATAGATTCAAATTTTTGTTAGTAAAGAAATTATCTTGATTTATTATTAAGCTATTAATAAAGTTAATTTATAGATTATACAAGTTAATATAGGATAATTAATAAAATAAAACTTACATGTTGATTTACTAACACCATAAATTCAAGTTATAGGCTGTTGGAAGTATTTGGATAACAAAGGTCGAGGTAAAATAAAGAGTCTTATTCATGTCGAATGGTGGATTCTTCGAGACAGCCATAGATTGGTCAGTACTTGGTCATTACGAGTTGTGTTGCCAATAAAATAAGAATGTAAAAAATACGTTTAAATATAAATTTTTAATAATTTTCTTCAGAGTATGGGGATATTAATAAGGACATTTTAAAATAATAATAATAATATAAGTAATTGGAATTTTAATAGTTCAGATTAGTTGTGATAATTGCAGGAAATTGTGGACTTGGTGTCGTTTGGACATAATGAAAATGTTGACAGCTGTCAGTTGGACAAGTGGAAAAACGGTTTGGTTACAAGTAATATATAAAGTAAAAAACTGAATACCATTTATTACATTGGTAAAGGTCTCCTTTGGTGGGCTGTGTTTGCATTTGGACAAGAGAGTTAGCATCGATGTGCAGGGGTCTGAATATTATTTTAAAAAGGAATGGAAGGGTGTATAACAAGACAAAGTGAGTGAAGTGAGTCAGTTGTGAAAAGGAGTTTCTTATTGTACGAAGAGGTCTTAATTTGAACACAAACTGGTAAGGGAGACTTAATTTATTAAAATTAAACCCGAGGGCATCACACGTAAACAAATGTTTCATTAAAAGGTATCTCTAGGAGTTAGGTTAAATACTCATGTCATATAGTCATATATGATATGATCATAAAGAGAGAAAGATTGAATTCTTCCTTCTAGTGAAACAATACTCTACCAGTAATATCACAATATTCTTCGGCACACACCACATGTCCGCATTAGACATGTCACAAGTTCCAGGATGTTTTGAGACTTGTGATTTTGATTCATTTTGAAGATAGAATATGGGAATGTGCAGGGTGGTAATAATATCTATATTAGCTTAGATTTTGAATTGGGAACCTCTATTGGTGAAATTATATTCTAATCGGAAATAAGCTGGATTGGGTTAACTAACTGGTAGAGATTTCTTCTAAACATGGATCTCACAAATCCATGGTCCACGGTTTAAAATCTGACTAGGAAATTGTTATTTCGCTGTATGTTATTCATTATTGTCGACAGAATGTTTTAGAGTTATAATCTCATTATTAAATGGTTTAAATACACAACACACAGAGAACAGAAGGGATTAATTTGAATAGATTATTTGATTTTTATATTGTAAGGAATGATCTGCTCCGGTGTCAATTTGTAAATATTGACATCTTCACATATCATTGGGCAGGAATGTAACTAACCAATTTGTCACTTGTCTAGTTATTAAGAAACTTAATAAATTAATTAATAATGAGGTTCAAATTATCATAACTAAGCTGTCGGGAATCAAATTCAGAATTTTAGTATCCATAAAACTTGCTTAGTTAAATGTCTAGTAAAAATTAGTGACATCTAACGGGAAAGTTTGGAGTTGTTTGGTAGGTCTTGAAACATGGTCAACTTGGAATACGGGAGGTCTTTAGTTGAAGTAATGAGTTCAATGTTTAAACGCTAGGTGTCGCTGTGAGTAGGAGCAGTAAGTTATTCACTTATTAGAGTGAGAGGGTATACATAATTCTCAAATCAATTAGAAATATAATTTATATAACATAAAATGACAGTAATTTATTAAAAGAGTTCATAATGTTTAATTTTTTATTAGATTTTATTGTGTCTGGCTTCAGCAGTCGGCTTTCTTGACATTTTTCTAGATTCAAAAATTAGGAAAAGCTGGGGTTTTGAATTAGGAAAACAAAAGATTCGCGAGGAAACGTAATGTGGAGTGGGGAGGCAGTTTTCTTTGAAACGCGGAACGGTTCACATCTCCTTGGAGTTCCTTATTGGTAGTCATTGATTTTCATTTTAGTCTCTAAGTAAGTGGAGATTTATTGTGGAATTCTTTGACTATTTACGTTTCTTTTACCTTGATTTATTATATATTGTATACAACTCCAGTGAGATTTGAATAGGACAAAAGTCGTGTCTTTAGGAGACGATAGCTTGGGTTGAAACGCGGCTTTGCCATGGGATATACGTACATTCAAGCTATTTATCCTACGTGGGGAAGGGTTAAATTCAAGGGGTAGGAGTGAACTGGTGCTCTGAGGCGAGTCCAGGGGTTGTGCATTATACGAAGCAGGGCCAACCTTAGTGCCTCCTGAGTTTGGGTGTGCATGTGTGATTTGGGAAGATCTCTCATGTTCAGTCGAATTTAGTCTCCTGTCTATATATTTATATTTTCACGCTCATCAACACAAGAGTCTGTTCTGTCACCCAGTCCAATTTCGGTCAGACTCGATCACACGGGTATAGGGTCTTAGGGTCAGGCACACAGGGAAGCAACCCATCCTGAAACTTTCATTTGAATTAATTTACATCACTCTTACGCATTTAAATGGGGAGCTGTGGGATGCAGCGATTGCTTACAAATCTTGGAAGTAAATGTAAACTACAATAGGAATATTAAAAAATCTGCCTAAGTTCTCTTGTCAATTCAGAGCTTAGGAAAGTAATCAGAATTGATGGATTGACTAACTAAATAGGATTCTTAATAAATCTGCCAAAGTTCTCTTGTCAATTCAGAGCTTTGGAAAGTAATCAGAATTGATGGATTAACTATCTAATTTTATAAGATACTGAGTAAATTTAAGACCAGACCTTTGAATGTGTCAGAATATTCTAAATTATTTATATTCAACAAGGAATGTTCAAGAAACTCTTCAGAGATTCTTGCCGGCTCTTCTCAGCAGTAAGTTTTTCCGAACCAGTGGTAGCTTCTAGACCAATCTAAAAGTTTATAAAGACTGCTTGAGTAATGACATATATTATGAATAAATAATTCTTGAAGTTGATCTTAGATTAAAACATATAACAATTTTTTAATTCAAGTACTAGAAAGAAGTATTTGAAAACCTTTTACCTGATTAGCTATGATGAGATTTCAATCTAGCTTGGGAAACTACCCGAGGTAACAGCTTACGAAACAACGGATGGCATCTACCTCTAGCGACAATTGATAGTTCATTATTATATAATAAAATAATAAATCAAATATAAGATTTACCAGACATCTAGCAAGACAAAGCTATTGACTCATTTGTATGCAAGAAATAAGCTTTAATGTAAGATCAATAAGTCAAATATAATTCCATATTAAAGAATATGAGTTATGGAATTTAGAACCCTCTTTTCCCTTGTAAACTATACAAACCGAATGACATCACAAGACCTTAAAAAGAATATTCTTATTATTGTGGCTAGGGGTCTGTCCAGTAGTGGGTGTGGACCATAGGAATGGGTTTAGCCCACGTGGTAGCAACCACGGGAGCGGGGTTGAGCTCCTTCCCTCCTTCAGAGGCCAAAGAACATTATATCATAAAAATCCAGTTGAATAAATGTTTAGTTCAAAACAATGTTTGTTTACAAAAACTTAAATGAACTGTCTGTACTTATTTACTCTTTGTCTTATCTAGCTATACTAATTGAGGAGTGACTACTCTGCCCTATTTAATCTATGACATAATTTGCATTACTAACTAAAATATTATCTAACAAACATGAAGGCAGTAAGATCTTTATTTATTAGGAATTTGAATATTACTTGAGTTGGGTATTAGTACTGTTTCATGTTCTTTAAGGTAAAGTTTTAAATACGTAAATCAAGACTAAAAGTACCTAGGTTATCAACGGTTCTCAACAGTAGTCCTATTTCGTTATCACTAGACTTCATTGGCCATTCGTTTAGTTTTAGGTAGGTATAATATAAATATAATATAAGCTTGGGGTGGGGGGGGTCGTTACAATATGTACCAAATGTGAAATTAATTTATAAGTATAATTAAAATAAATCTAAAGTTTAATGAACACAGTGCAATGTACCATGTGACCAGTATGATGTTGTGTGATAGTTTATATCTTACTGTATGAAACTATGTGATAGTACTCATTAAGAAATAAGTTGAATGAAAGTATTAAGTAGCAGAAGCTGCATTTATGTTTTTTTACTAAAGAATAGTAAAGTTTAAATAAATTGTTTTGCATAACACTTATTAAGTTCTTAATAAGATATAATGTTTAATTTAAAATACTTACCTTAAAAGATTACAGTCCACTCTTACAGCTATCTAAAGTTATGTAAAACAAGCGATTTATTTAAAGGTTTATTTTATTTCTGTAACTAAGTTTTTATACGCTTGATTTATTTAAACAAGATATGTATAATTGTACAGAATTTCATCATTTTTATTTTCCTGTTTGTGGAATATGTTGGCATCTGTTAGACCAACATTATTATTTTTTATTACAAAAATGTAACCTTAATATGGCAACACTGCCATTCATTCTCTTTGTCATCCGACAATACACCAGTGCACACGAAAGCTTGTTTTAATCCAATTATATTGGAAATCACAGACCCCAGACCTAGAAATATAAAGGTTCGTGGGTCCGCGTCCTCAAAGATGCAGCCGCGTCGATCCATGAGACCCTAATGGAACTGAATAACCGAACTGCCTCGGACGAAAATCGCAAGCTGCAAGCGGCAAATGCCCGCCTGCAGTCAGAGCTTAGCGACATGAGAGCCGAGATGGCACAGCTCAAAGCAGAAATGGAGAGTTTGAGAAAACGACCAATCGAGCAAACTGAGATGGAACCAAGGCTGCCAAATCCAAACCAGGATCAAGACCTCATGGCCAAAATTGGGACTCTTATGGACTTGAAGCTCTCAGCCTTTAGAGCTGAATTATTTTCCAATATGGCCTCAGGGACTTATTAAAAATAAAAACAAATCAAGAGGGCACAACGTTTGCCGATATGGCGAGAATCGGAAATCAAAAGCCCGTGTCGATAGCTACTACTACTACTACTATGGCGTCCAAGGTTACCAAACCCACACCTGCTGCCAGGCCTGGCTCAGCCGTTAAGTCTGCTTCCATACCAGTCACTTCTGCTGGTTCTTCTCGAGACATTGTTTCTGCGAATGCAACATCTGCAGCCTCGGGCAAATCGGCTAAAAACAAAAAGTCGAATACTACTGCCAAGTCCACCAAGCTGACGGCTATAGCTGGACCTTCTGGAGAGGTTGCTGCTTCCCAGCCAACCCCAGCACTACGCGCAAAGCGGGTCACTGCCGGACTACCACCGTCCCAACTGGCGCCCCAACAGACGGCCCCGAACGACGACCAGTCGTGGATAAAGGTCGTCAGTAAAAAGACGAAGAAGAAGGCGAAAAAGGCTATGAAGCAGTCTATGCTAACAGAAGGAAAATCGGTAAAGCCGGCACCGCGACGTCGCAAGTTACCTGTGCCAAAAACCGCAGGCATCGTGGTGACCTTGAAGCCGGGAGTTGATGTGACGTATAACTCCATCATGGCCCAGGTTACGACGTGTATCAATCTGGCCGACGTAGGCCTGGAACATGTAGAAGACGTCCGCCCGACAGCCGCTGGTGCGCGCATCATCGAGGTTGCTGGAGGGGATGACGGTAAGGCGGCAGATGCCCTACGCGACAGGATCGAGGGACTTGTGGGTGATGTCGCAACAGTTTACAGGCCTATTAAAATGGGCAGCTTGATCGTCTCCGGTCTCAGTGAAGCAGTCACTCCGGACCAAGTTGCGCTCGCAATTTCTGAGAAAGGACAGTGCGCAGTTAATAAAATCAAGGTCGGGTTAGTCAGGACTACACACAAGGGTTCCGGATCTACCATTGTCAAATGTCCGGTCACGGTGGCAAACACCCTATTAGCTGCGGGACGCCTCACTGTGGGTTGGTCATCCGCTCACATAAATGCAATAGACCCTGCCCCAATGAGATGTTTCAGGTGCATGGGCACTGGACATACGAGGAAATTATGCCCGTCGGCAATTGACAGAACCGATTTGTGCTTCAGGTGTAGCAAATCGGGGCACCGCATTACCGACTGCATGGCGGAGCCTTTCTGTGCAGTATGCCACTTGGCAAAACGTTCGGCCGGCCACGTGATGGGGGGACTTAAATGTTCCCCGCCTCCAACCAGAGGATTGCAGACCCCCGCTAGGACCACGGTAGCTGCCACTGAGAGGAACACCCAACCCACTGATGAGGGCAATCAAATGGACCAGTAATGCCAGTACAAACAAGAAATGCCGAGGTCCTGCAGTGTAATATAAACCACTCCGCCCGCGCTCAAGACCTGCTCATGCAGGTCATGGCAGAGTGGGGTATCGGTGTAGCGGTGGTAGCGGAACCCTACTTTGTTCCCCCTCAGCCCAACTGGTCTGGGGATTTGGATGGTAGGGTCGCTTTATGGGTTCCCGCGGTGGGTACCCCATTGGTCGGAGTCGAGAGAGGGTCGGGGTATGTGGCGGCAAAATGGGGTAATATTATCCTGATAGCGACTTATTTCTCCCCGAATCGACCTCTAGCTGCATTCGAAAGCTTCCTACAAGTGTTGGAAGGTGTTGTAAGGAGAGCAATGCCGGCACAAACTATGGTTATGGGGGACCTCAATGCAAAGAGCGCGGCTTGGGGCTCCCCTTTTACAGATCCCAGAGGTGCGGCCTTGAGGGACTGGGCAATGACTTTGGGCCTGGAGGTATTAAACCGGGGAGTCGTCAACACATGCGTGCGGCAGCAGGGGGGGTCCATTGTGGATGTTACATTCGCAACTCCGGCTGTCGCCGCCCGTGTTGACGACTGGCGGGTTTTAGACGATGTGGAGACCCTCTCCGACCACTTTTATGTCCGGATGAGTATTTCCCACTCAAGAACGGTCTCACTGCCCAATTTCGTGAGGAAACTTCGTGAGGTGGACGATCTCTCGACTGAACAGAGAAATGGCAGATGAGGCTGCCATGATCGAAGCGTGGGGCACATCTCCACCGGCTGCCCTAGGCATAGAAGAGCGCGCTGTTCGGTTCCGGGGTGCACTCAAGAAGATCTGTGATGCATCTATGCCTCGGACAAGACGAATACCCACAAAAAATCAGGTGTACTGGTGGACGCAAGAGATCGCGTCCCTCCGAGCCACCTGCAACCGAGCCCGCCGTGACTACACTCGCTGTAGGCGCAGGCGAGGACACACGTCGGAAGAGGAGGAACGCCACCTAGAAGACCTCCGTGAAGCCAAAGAGTCGTTGAAGGTTGCCATTGCCAAAAGCAAAGATGATGCCAGAGAAGAATTTCTGTCCATGCTGAACAGGGATCCATGGGGAAGGCCCTACAAAATGGTCCGGAATAAAATGAAACATGCCACCCCCATGGACTCTCTGGGACCGGAACTCCTGCAGAGAGTCATTGAAGGTCTTTTTCCATCGACGCCAAATATTGAACCTCCGAGGATGTCTGCCGCCTTGGATGACACAGAGGGCCCTGTACTGGCGCCCCCGATCACGGACGACGAGCTAGAACGAGCAATAGATCTCCTAAAATCCAGTAAGAAGGCCCCCGGACCAGATGGCGTGCCAGGCAAGGTCCTCCCACTGGTCGTCAAACATCTCGGAAATCGCCTGAAAGACCTATATGACGACTGCCTTAAAGAAGGTCATTTCCCGAGATGCTGGAAAGAGGGCCGTCTCTGCCTACTGCGCAAAGAGAGTCGTCCAGCTGACTCTCCTGCCGGATACCGCCCAATTGTCCTCTTGGATGAGACTGGAAAGATGCTAGAAAGGATCTTAGCATGGCGGATTGTCCAGCACTTATCGACCGACGGGCCGAACTTGAGTGACCGACAGTTCGGCTTCCGAAATGGAGGTTCCACGATCGACGCGTTGAATGCTCTTAGAGATTTCAGCAAATACGCAGCGAGCAGGGGAGAGGGGGTGATGGCCGTGTCACTGGATATAGCCAACGCATTTGGCAGCCTGCCGTATTCCGTGATCCTGGAGGCCCTTAAATATCACGAGGTGCCAGTCTACCTGAGGCGAATCATAGAGCATTACCTTTCTGACCGAGTTGTGCTCTATGAACAGAGAAGCGGCCGACGGGCTGAGAGGCCGATGGCCTGCGGGGTTCCACAGGGGTCTGTATTGGGACCCTTACTGTGGAACCTCGGATACGACTGGGTCATCCGAGGGCTACAGCCTCCCCGCATGACGACAATCTGTTATGCGGATGATACCATGGTGGCCGTGCGGGGCAAGGAATACGAGGAGGTCAAAAGGAGGGCAGCACTGGCCACTAGGCTCACGGTGGGCCGCATAAGTCGCCTCGGTTTAAAAGTGGCTCTTACGAAAACCGAAATCATTGTCTTCGGCGGCCGAGGTTGGCGACCCCGCAGGGATGACGCAATCATGGTGGAGGGTGAAGTGGTGGCCATAAAACCCCACATAAAATATTTGGGATTGGTCCTGGACCGCAAATGGGATTTTGTGGAACACTTCACTCGATTGGCTCCTCGATTGGTAGGCACTGCGGCGGCTTTGGGACGCCTTCTCCCTAACCTAGGCGGGCCGAACACCCCTTGTAGGCGTCTGTACGCGGGTGTCATAAGGAGCATGGCGCTTTACGGGGCTCCTGTATGGGCCAACAGACTGTCAGCGAAAACCAAGTCTCTTCTTCGACGACCTCAGAGAGTGGTTGCTCAACGAATTATTAGAGGTTATACTACCGTGTCACACGCGGCGGCATGTGTACTCGCCTGCACACCTCCTTGGGAGCTAGACGCCAAAGTGCAGGCAGAGGTATATAAAACGCGGGCTGAGTACAGGGTAAGGGGCGAACGGCCTGATGCAGAGGACGTTGAGCGCACACGTCGAGAAGCGGATGTCACACTGAGGGAAAAGTGGAAGGATGACCTGGAAGGCTCCCAATATGGCAAAAGAACAACTGAAGCCATCGTCCCATCTCTGGAATCTTGGCTTGAGAGAAGGCACGGCTTACTAACATATCGGCTGACGCAGGTAATGACCGGACACGGATGTTTTGGTCATTACTTGCACAAAATTGGGAGAGAGCCGAGTTCAACATGCCACGAGTGCGGACATGCTGACGATACAGCCCAGCATACACTAGAAGAATGTACCAATTGGAATAGCGAAAGAGGCACGTTGTGCCCAATAATCGGAGGGTCAGACCTCTCCCTGCACAGGGTCGTAGGCGCCATGTTGCAGGATGAGCGGTCATGGAAGGCGGTTGCCTCCTTTTGTGACGACATTATGTCAAAAAAGGAGGCAGCGGAGCGGTTGCGTGAAGACGACGCTAACGCGCTATCGCTTCGGCGCAGACGGAGGGGAAGGAGGCGAAGGCAGTACGCAGCTGCGAGCCACGCCCTCCCTCAGTAGGGCCAGTGGGCTGGGGACCCACATTGCACGGCCCACTAACCGTCTGGGGGGAGGGTGCAACACTACCCTTCCTCAGGCGCGGGAACCCCGGTTAACGTAAACCGGGGTCGCCGGGGGGTGTCGTGGTAGAATGTTCGCGATCCCATAGCGCCCCCATAACGGCATCGCGGGTAAACGCCGGAGAGTTTTTAGTGGGTATGCTCGACCGGCTCCTTCCCATTAGGGCAAGGGGCCGGCCGTGAGAGCCCCACATAACCCCCCATTATGGGCTTCCCCGACCCGGGGGGTATGCGTAATGCATTTTCTCTCCGTTAAAAAAAAAAAAAAAATAACCTAACCTAACCTAACTTAACCTAACCTAACCTAACCTAACCTTTTTTTTTTTTTTTTTTTTTTTTTTATTTTTTTTTTTTTTTTTTATCGGAGTGGAAATGCATTACGCATACCCCCGGGCTGGGAGAAGCCACGGGGGTTATGTGGGACTCTCCCACCTCGCCCCGACCCCGAATGGGAAGGAGCTCGGCGGGCCTACCCACTAAAACCACTCCGGCGTTTCCGCACTGCCGTTAATGGGGACGCCATGGGATCGCAGAGCATTCGACCACGACGCCCCCCGGCTTGCCCAAAAGGGCACCATCTCCAAGGGGACTTCTCCCACGGGCGACTAGCCTTTCGGCCCATCACCCGAGTCCCCATCGGCGATCAACTGGGTGAAGGAGAACCGCTCCAGCCCCCAGTCGACCGCCGACAAAACACGTATCGCCCTGAAAAGGGCAACACCCACCAATCGGTTGCGCAGGGAGCAGGCGCCATAGGCCCCTCTGGCCGGCATCCCCACTCCCCACACAACCCCCCCACCACTGCGCCCCTATAAAAGGGGACGCACCCTCCCCGGGAGCCCAGTCGCCAGGCGACCGGAGCCCCGGACGCACCGCCCCGAAAAGGGCAGCGCGCCCACCCGGCCTCGTCTGCTGCGCCCTTTGCTCAGGTCAAAGGGACGCGCAGAGAGGCCCTCCCGTCGGATCATTGGTAGCACCGGTAAGCAATCCCTGCGAACAGGAGATCACTTACCGTTGCCTCCAGGGCGCACCGGCCCGAACTCTACCCTTTCCCCCTGATCGAAATCAAAGGGAAGTGGTAGAGCTCGGACACACGAGGAGGTTATCCGACCTGGCGCTCGGCTAACCTAACCTTTTTTTTTTTTTTTTTTTTTTTTTTTTTTTTTTTTTTTTTTTTTTTTTGTTATCCCGGGGGAAATCCGTTATGGATTCCACTGGCGATGGGAGTCACCAGTGGATATGTCCGACTCTCACGGACTAAAACCCCCGGGGTGTTCCGCCGCTCGCATTTGGACGTGGTCCCGGGAACGCTGTTGCACACCTCCGGTACCACGTCTGCGGTGCCCATTCGGGCCCAACTCAGGGAGAGGTAAGTACCTCTCAACCCGCACCGCTGACGGATCCCTGGAACACTCAGGGATCCTTCCAGCTCAGGACCTCAAGTGGCAGACGACGGGACTCCCATCCCATTGCCTGCCGGCCCACATTACGGCGGTTGCATCCGGCCTGCAAAGGCCCGACGCCGCCTGCCTGTTCTCCTGCGGCGTTGCGGGAGTGATTGTATGTTATCCTCCCGTTCACGTTCAGCCGCTTCCTTTGAACTCATTACGTCATCACTGAAGGTAGCTACTGCCGCCCATATCTCTTCACTTTCAGCCATTTTAGTCACCAGATTTGACAGCGTGACATCTCCTCCTAGTACTGCGACCAAGCGAGCGCGAGTTTCCGCCCAGGCTGGACATTCCTCGCGGGTATGTTCTACCGTGTCCACCGCTGCGCCGCAGTGATGACATATTGGCGTCGGCTCTCTTCGTGCCACTTCGTACAGGTACTTACCAAAGCAGCCATGCCCTGTTAGGACCTGTGAGAGGTGGTAAGACGCTGCTCCATGTTTTCGCTCGACCCATTGTTTTAAGATGGGTCGCACTGCAGCAACCAGTTGCCTGCTGCTAACAGTGATTTCCAGTCTCTCCGCCCATTTCTGGAAAAGTTCGTCGCGGGCTTCCTCTCGCCACTGCTGGATTTCACGCGGATGGGGGCTGTTGTCGTTTGCTTGTTCAGACACGGCCCGCCAGTATACTTTGGCGTGGATATCGGCCTCTAAATCCCACGGTGGGCTGCCGGCGAGAATGCAAGCTCCATTGAAGGAGACTGTACGATATGCTCGCGCTACTCTAAGTGCCATTACACGCTGCAGGCGGTGCAGTAGTGTAACCTAACCTAACCTAACCTAACCTAACCTAACCTAACCTAACCTAACCTAACCTAACCTTTTTTTTTTTTTTTTTTTTTTTGTTATCGGAGTGGAAATGCGTTACGCATACCCCCGGGCTGGGAGAAGCCACGGAGGTTATGTGGGACTCTCCCACCTCGCCCCGACCCCGAATGGGAAGGAGCTCGGCGGGCCTACCCACTAAAACCACTCCGGCGTTGTCTACGCCCGCGGTTTAATCTGTGGTAGCCGTGAAGAGAAGGGATAAGACGGCCGCCATTACACCTACGACACCTACAATTCCTATGCAGCGACCAAGCGCATCCATCTATTTTTTAATTATTTTTTAATATTAGTTTCAACAAACTGTACAAAGAAGTTCATTACATTTATTTTGAAGAAGAAGCCTATTATTTACTTGAAGATCGGACATTTTTGGTGACCCCGACGTGATCGTTAACGCGCAGTTAACGGCGTATTAGCAACCGCTAATGGATGGCGAGATTTAACCCGAAGAAGTAACTAACGGATCCGAGGGAAGTAACGCCCATTCCTTAAACTATATCCATATCCCTTCTGGTATATAATTGCAACAATTTGTGTAAATAGTGTTCGATTCTTCAATCGTTAACAACGCAATTAACGGTAACTACTTAGCAATTAAAACTTACCCCCATCTGCGTACTTATAGTACGCACTATACTTGAATTTCATTAAATCTTCTTAATTACACGTAACTAATCAACAAATCACACTAAAATAGCTTCTTTGTCCATTAACACTCAACATAAGTACATCTTTTTAAAGTAATTCTGGGTCAATCACTATAAAAACTCGCAATTAAAAGTTAACCTATACACTGCATACCGATCTTTGTTTTAACTAATTAAGCCTAATTAAAGACACTCCACAGTTAACACTTATTAATACCGATAGTTAAGCACTTGGGCCGACTATTCCAGGAATCCCTGTGGAGATTAACGGCGAATTTAGCGCCAATTTTGGGCAATAACACGGAGCGGTGCCGGTGCATCGAGCCGGGAGCCGGGACTGCGCCCGCGCTGGCTGCGAACTGCACTCCCTGGCCGCGTGATCAGCTGGTTTGAGCATCGGATGCGAGGTTGGATTATTGATTACATAACTTGACCTAGTTTTTATGTTGTGACAGTTTACTTAGTGGTTGTTTTCGCCCTCAATTATGGCTGATTTAAAGGAACTAATTGCACAGAGAGGTACAATTAAAAGTCGTCTAACGTTATTTGAGAAATACTTGAGTCCGTTATTAGCTATTGACGATGTTCCGGAGCGAAATAAAAAGATAAATAATGAGTTAAACTTACGATTAGTCAAGTTACAAGAATTATCGTATAGTTTTGATGACATTCAGTCTAAGATCGAAGTTTTAGATCCCGACACGTCTAAACAAATGTTAGAACGAGAGGAAACCGAAAATAGGTTTTTTAATATGATTGCTCAGGCTCAAGAGATCTTAGACGCGTTTAACGAAAGTAAACAAATCAAACAAAAGGAAGAAGCTTCGTGTTATGGCAGTTCTTCATCTTTTTCAAACCATATTAAATTGCCACCACTGAAGCTTCCTCCCTTTAATGGCGAATCAAATAATTGGCTCGAGTTTCGGGATATGTACCTATCTCTTATTCATAATAATGAAAGCATGGATGACATCACTAAATTCCACTATTTGAGAACCTATTTAGAGGGTCCTGCTAAATCAGTCATTAGTTCTGTCACAGTATCTGCGAATAATTATCTAATCGCTTGGTCGTTGCTTTGCGACAGATATAATAATAAGCGTCTACTGATTAACGAGCACATTAAATGTCTATTCTCGATTGAGGCGCTCACGAAGGAGTCCGACCGGGGCCTACGCAACTTAGTTGATACAATTTCTAAGAACTTAAGTGCACTAAAATTGTTAGGCGAGCCCACCGACAATTGGGACTCGCTTATTATTTACATGGGCTCTGCAAAGTTGGACTCAGCAACTTTTAGAAAATGGGAGGAATTTCGTAGCACGTTGGAAACACCAACGCTTAAAGATTTTTTCGATTATCTTCGTCAAAGGGCAACTGTATTAGAAACAGTCTACGCCGCTAAACCTGTGAGTTCTATTAATAAAAATGAAAAACGTAACAGTTTTATTAAATCGAAATCATTTATTTCATCTTCGCTCGATTCTGTTCCCCGTGGTAGTTGCTTAGCGTGTAAACAAGATCACAAGTTATATGATTGTAACAAGTTTAAATCCATGTCTGTCGATGAAAGGAATGCGAAGGTATATCAATGGCGTATCTGTAGCAATTGCCTTCGTAATGACCATCAGTCATATCAGTGCAGGTTGGCTGGCTGCCGCATCTGTAAAAGAAAACACAACACGTTATTACATAAACAAAATACATATCACAATAATATACAAATACAACAAGGTCAGCAGTCACAAGCACACACACAAGCACACACACAAGCACACATACAAACACAACATACTAGCAGTGGTGAAGCATCTTCGTCTACATCTTTACCTACTACTACTAATTCAAATACTGAAGAAGTTTCTCGTGCTGCCCAAGCACCCAATGGCCTAACTCCGGTAGTTACAATGTCTGCTGGCGCTTCTAACTTAGCTCTTCTGTCTACGGCTTTAGTTGAGGTGTCAAACAATGACAGAACGATCAAATTGAGAGCACTTCTAGATAGTGGAAGTCAATCGTCGTTCATTACGGAGATGGCTCAAGCGAAATTAGCTTGTATAAAAAATCGTAACCAATGCAAATATGTGTCCGGTCTTAATAATGCAACAATAAGCATTGCCGAACACTGCAACCTACGAATAAAATCAATGTATGAACCATTTAGTGCTTCTGTTAAATGTTATGTCGTACCAATAATTACCGACAATCTTCCTCAAACAGAAGTACGCCTTCATGAGTTAAACATCCCTGGCAACATTGAGTTAGCGGACCCAACCTTCTTTCACCCATCAGAAATTGATCTGCTGCTAGGAGCAGACGTCTTTTGGGACATTATGGGGACGTCTCGATTGAAGTTAGGGCCTAATAAGCCGATATTGCAGGAAACCCATTTAGGGTGGATTGTAGCAGGCCCCATTGGGGGGAAATATATTGACAATTCTAATAAAATTCTTTGTCAGTTCAGTAAAGATATACAACAACAACTTGTTAAATTCTGGGAGATAGAAGAAGTCCCCACAGATAAGACATACTCTTGCAGCGAAGAGTATTGTGAACAGCTTTTCAAAGACACGACTTATCGCGACGCAGACGGTAAATTCTGTGTTCAAATACCTCTCCGAGATTCACCAGATGTTCTAGGCGAATCATATCACATTGCTGAGAAACGTTTATTACAAATGGAAAAGAAAATGAAACGCAAATGTGAATTTAAACAAGAGTACATCAAGTTCATGCAAGAATATGAGCGTTTAGGGCATATGAGTGAGGTGGATAAACCAGGGCGTGGATGCTACCTGCCACATCATGCCGTTATAAAGGAGAGTAGTGAAACAACTAAACTCAGGGTCGTGTTCGACGCGTCAGCTAAGACGTCGTCTGGTACATCTCTCAACGACATACAACATGTTGGTCCTGTAGTTCAAGACGACTTGTTCTCAATATTATTAAGATTTCGCCAACACAAGTACGTCGTTACAGCTGACGTGGAGAAAATGTACCGACAGATTATTATTCAGCCTGAACAGCGTCATCTTCAGATGATATTATGGCGGGAGGACGATTCCTTACCCATTAAAGTGTATCAACTGAATACAGTGACTTATGGCACTGCCTCCGCGCCATTTTTAAGTACACGATGTTTAGTTCAGCTAGCTGAGGAATGTCCACACGAGGACGTCGCTACAGTAATAAAACATGATTATTATGTTGATGATTTAATCACAGGTAGTCACTCAAAGGACGATTTGCGCCATACTATAAACGCTGTAACTGAAATACTTCATGCAGCTCGCCTTCCTTTGCGCAAATTCCGCACAAATGACGTGTCCATCCTTAAAGGCAATCCCAGTTCATTTATACCCAACGACTTAGACTTGAGTTCGCAATCCAGTGCATTGGGACTCAAATGGGATCCAGTTACGGACACGTTCAATTTTCCTGTCGACATCAAATGTCCTACACAAGCTACAAAGCGAACAATTTTATCAAATTCGGCAAAATTATTCGATCCTCTAGGTTTATTAAGTTTATGCACCATCATACCCAAAATAATCCTACAAAAGTTGTGGATGAGTAAATTAGATTGGGATGACCACATTCCTAGCAATTTAGAAGAAAGGTGGTTCAACTTTGTATCCGGCTTGAAAGCCTTGATCAACTTTAAAATTCCCAGATTCGTCCTCGATGGTGATGTCGACGCAACTTTCGAGATGCATACATTTTGTGATGCGTCACAAGATGCATACGCAGCATGCGTATATCTACGCTCAATTAGCAGTTCAGGTGAAATCGTAGTAAACCTGCTATCCAGTAAGACAAAGGTGGCGCCTGTGCGCGTCCAGACTATACCACGCTTAGAATTATCTGGTTCATTACTGGCCGCACGTTTGAGTGCCAAAGTATTAAAAGCTCTCAGGCTCAATATTAAGAAAGTGTACTATTGGACAGACTCGTCTGTTGTACTTGGTTGGATCCAAAGTCATTCTCAAAATCTACAAACTTTCGTGTCAAATCGAGTTGCACAAATTCAAGAACTAACAGCTGCTGGATCCTGGAGACATGTGCCTGGACCTCAGAATCCAGCAGATTTAGCGTCACGCGGACTAAACCCCAACCAAGTACACAGCTGCGACTTATGGTGGCATGGACCATCATTCTTAAAGAACGAGCCGTCTGATTGGCCAGAGCTTATCAAACCTGTAAAAGATTTACCTGAAATAAAAATGAATACAACTAAAACTAAAACTAAAACTACAACCTACACTACAACATGCACTACTACATGCACTACATCTACAACTACAGATCCTTCTAGGATGGTAAATTTCGAGAATTACTCGAAATTTACAACCCTACAACGAACCATAGCCTATGTGCTACGTTTCATTTATAACCTCCGCAACAAAACTACTAAACGGACAGGTCACTTAACTACTGAAGAGTTAGAATTATCACTACATCATCTGGTTAAGCAGCATCAACATGAATGTTTTGAGTATGAAGTCAAACAATTAAGTAATGAAAAATGCTTACCTTCGAAATCTCGAATTCTGTCCTTACGACCGTTCATTGATAATGGCATCCTTAAGGTTGGCGGTCGTATTCAAAACTCGGCTGAGCTGTATAACAAAAAACATCCAATTATACTAGACTCAAAACATAATTTCACGAAATTACTGTTCACTCATGAACACAAGAAACTACTTCATGCAGGTCCTCAACTGCTTTTGACAAACGTGAGACAAAACTTCTGGCCCATTGCAGGCAGAAGATTGGCTAGGTCTACAGTTAATAAATGTAGAATATGCGTCATACTTAAGGCTAAAAATATAAATCCTATAATGGGGAACTTACCTTCATGCCGTGTTACGGCAAATTTTCCTTTCCAAGTTGCTGGCGTCGATTTTGCGGGTCCATTTTCCACACGTGACCGAAAGGGCCGTGGATGTAAAATTATTAAAAGCTACTTATGCTTATTTGTTTGCTATACCACCAAGGCACTTCATTTAGAAGTTGTGTCCGATTTGAGCACGGACGGATTCCTCATGAGTTTGAGACGTTTTATCTCCCGTAGAGGAAAACCAAGCGAGATTTACTGCGATAACGGCAGAAATTTTGTGGGCGCAAACAACGACTTAGTAAAATTCCTGGAGTCCTGTAGTGATCCAATCTCGTCATTCGCCGCCAGCGAGGGCATTAAATTCAAATTTTCGCCTGTTTTCACTCCACATTTCGGTGGAATGTTCGAGGCCGGAGTACGTGCTGCTAAGCATCATTTAACTAGAATTCTAGGCAACACTAACGTTACGCTAGAAGAACTATCGACATTATTTGCACAGATTGAGGCAATTTTAAACTCCAGGCCTCTAACTCCATTGTCCTCTGATCCTACGGACCTTTATCCCTTGTGTCCTGGGCACTTCCTGATCGGCAGGCCGCTCACTTCATTGCCGTCTCCAGCTCTGCTCGATCTCAACCCCAACCGTCTCAGCCGATACGAACTAATCGAGCAGATACGTCAAAGATTTTGGGAGCGGTGGCGCAACGAGTTCCTGTCCGAACTACAGCAACGATCAAAGTGGCGCGTGGACCAAGGAAGACTTGCAGAAGGGGACATGGTGATTCTCAAGGAGCCGAATCTACCTCCACTCAAGTGGCGCATGGGGCGCATCCACCGGCTGATACCCGGACTAGATGGCATCGCACGCGTAGCCGACGTCAGCACAGCGAAGGGCATCCTACGTCGTTCGATTATAAATCTTTGCCCGCTTCCTGTGCCTGAAGACTCTTCTCGCAGTCCCACGTCCTCCGAGGGGGGGAAGATGTCTACGCCCGCGGTTTAATCTGTGGTAGCCGTGAAGAGAAGGGATAAGACGGCCGCCATTACACCTACGACACCTACAATTCCTATGCAGCGACCAAGCGCATCCATCTATTTTTTAATTATTTTTTAATATTAGTTTCAACAAACTGTACAAAGAAGTTCATTACATTTATTTTGAAGAAGAAGCCTATTATTTACTTGAAGATCGGACAGGCGTTTCCGCACTGCCGTTAATGGGGACGCCATGGGATCGCAGAGCATTCGACCACGACGCCCCCCGGCTTGCCCTAAAAGGGCACCCTCGCCAAAGGACTTCTCCCACGGGCGACTAGCCTTTCGGCCCATCACCCGAGTCCCCATCGGCGATCAACTGGGTGAAGGAGAACCGCTCCAGCCCCCAGTCGACCGCCGACAAAACACGTATCGCCCTGAAAAGGGCAACACCCACCAATCGGTTGCGCAGGGAGCAGGCGCCATAGGCCCCTCTGGCCGGCATCCCCACTCCCCACACAACCCCCCCACCACTGCGCCCCTATAAAAGGGGACGCACCCTCCCCGGGAGCCCAGTCGCCAGGCGACCGGAGCCCCGGACGCACCGCCCCGAAAAGGGCAGCGCGCCCACCCGGCCTCGTCTGCTGCGCCCTTTGCTCAGGTCAAAGGGACGCGCAGAGAGGCCCTCCCGTCGGATCATTGGTAGCACCGGTAAGCAATCCCTGCGAACAGGAGATCACTTACCGTTGCCTCCAGGGCGCACCGGCCCGAACTCTACCCTTTCCCCCTGATCGAAATCAAAGGGAAGTGGTAGAGCTCGGACACACGAGGAGGTTATCCGACCTGGCGCTCGGCTAACCTAACCTTTTTTTTTTTTTTTTTTTTTTTTGTTATCCCGGGGGAAATCCGTTATGGATTCCACTGTGTCACGTGAGCAGTGACCCTACACCTACAGGGCACCCTACACGGAGCAAAATGAGTTAGATTGAGAAGGTTTAAGACGTATATTGTCAAGTAAGAAAAAGGTCGTGGGTCAAGGCCGTTGTGCGGGGTCTGTCTTCGGCGTGGCGTTCCGCGGTACCGTACGCCCCTTGGGTGACGTGGCGCGCAGCAGGTTGTCCCGTAGGTCGGGTAGGCAGCAAGCAGCGCAGAGTCGGCACTTCAGCAGGTTGTCCCGTAGGTCGGGTAGGCAGCAAGCAGCGCAGAGTCGGCACTTGGCGGCAAAATGGCGGCGTTCCAATGTGCCGAGTCCCAGATGGCGGCAGGATTTCCAACCCGGGGGGTGTTCCTGGAATGCGGCGTACATTGCCGGCATTAGAAGAAAATCCAGCATGACCTGGACCGTAAACCATCAAGCGCGCACATTCCAAGGGGTAGGTTTACACTCGAGCGATTAGTGAGATTGTGTGGGCTTGATGGGCAGTCCAGGTACAGAGGTGAAGCGGTGAGAGGGAAATCAATGCCGAATAGCTGCAGGCTAGCATTTCAGAATAGAATATTTAAATCTGCAAAGTCAAGGAATAAGCATAGCGTAGCTGAGCGATTCTGCATTATTTCTTACAAAGAAAGCCGTGAGAAGATGTAGCGTGTTGTGTGACATTCTGATTTTCAGAAAAAATAAAATTAATAAAAGTGTTGTTAATTCAGCAAGAAAAATTAATTGGACTGAGAATTTGAAATGGATAAAGTAAACTAAATGTTGAAGTCGGGCATCAACGCAGTTACGTTAATGGCCGTTAAATTTGAAAAGTGACGCTAAGTTAACGAACAAAGAAGAAAGGTCAGCTGTTATTCGAATAAAATCCGTTAGGAAATTCCTAGTGCATAATGTAAAAATAAATGTTCAATAATGGCATTAATAATTGTGAAGGAAAATAATCTATGGTTTAATTTTGAATAGATCGACACTAGAAAATCATTTAATGGCGTCGGACCGTTACGTGGTTACGAAAATGTCCGTTTCTTTTCAAACGTGGCATCAAGCGTGACCGAGCTAAAGAACAAAGGAAAATTAGTAATACCGTTATTAAACTAATGCCTGAATGTTGGTATGAAAATGTGTGGCTATGAATAAAAGGTTAATTCACATTTTAGGTTGAATGAACAAAACGGCTGAAACTAAACACATATTAAATAATTTTCGGCCGTTGGTTTATTACATTGCTAGATAATAGCGGCTACTAGATTTAAACGAGAATAGCAGAACCGAATAATGGAAAGAACCCGATGCAATAGCTTAAGTGCAAGTTATAGGTACTAACTAAATCTAGACGCTGATTTTTAGATTCTAACCAACACAAAATAGAAATATTCGTTTTAGATTAACGCTATTGGCAGTTGAGTTAACAAAATGTTCAATATTGAAATAAGCGTTAAAGAAGAAAGTTAAATACGTAGTTCCTTGTCCAAGGCGCATAAGCCGCAAAAGACAAAGGAACAGGGCCGTTATAACGGTTACAATTCACATTCTGCAATGAAATATAAGAAAATACGAGCGATCTAGCGGTATAAAGGCGTAATTAAGGAACATTGGTGCAACACTTACCCAATTTGGGATTAAAACACTGAATTTAACCACTTTCTTAATAAACGAAGATGATTATTTAAAGTCACAGCGTCGTGAGGTAAGATGGCGGCGTTCCGTCGCAGAGCGCGTACGTAAGATAAGACGTGTTTACTTCTCCGAGCGAGAGGCTGGTATGAACTGCGCTGCGCGTGCATGCGAGTTTTGTGCTCGGAAATTAGCGGCAGATGCGATTAGGGAGGTGCGCGCGCGGTGACGATAGTTATAAGTGTTGTAACTATCGGCAACGCGCCGTCGATGATTTATTAGTTAACGTTATACGTTACAACTGGCGATGGGAGTCACCAGTGGATATGTCCGACTCTCACGGACTAAAACCCCCGGGGTGTTCCGCCGCTCGCATTTGGACGTGGTCCCGGGAACGCTGTTGCACACCTCCGGTACCACGTCTGCGGTGCCCATTCGGGCCCAACTCAACTCAGGGAGAGGTAAGTACCTCTCAACCCGCACCGCTGACGGATCCCTGGAACACTCAGGGATCCTTCCAGCTCAGGACCTCAAGTGGCAGACGACGGGACTCCCATCCCATTGCCTGCCGGCCCACATTACGGCGGTTGCATCCGGCCTGCAAAGGCCCGACGCCGCCTGCCTGTTCTCCTGCGGCGTTGCGGGAGTGATTGTATGTTATCCTCCCGTTCACGTTCAGCCGCTTCCTTTGAACTCATTACGTCATCACTGAAGGTAGCTACTGCCGCCCATATCTCTTCACTTTCAGCCATTTTAGTCACCAGATTTGACAGCGTGACATCTCCTCCTAGTACTGCGACCAAGCGAGCGCGAGTTTCCGCCCAGGCTGGACATTCCTCGCGGGTATGTTCTACCGTGTCCACCGCTGCGCCGCAGTGATGACATATTGGCGTCGGCTCTCTTCGTGCCACTTCGTACAGGTACTTACCAAAGCAGCCATGCCCTGTTAGGACCTGTGAGAGGTGGTAAGACGCTGCTCCATGTTTTCGCTCGACCCATTGTTTTAAGATGGGTCGCACTGCAGCAACCAGTTGCCTGCTGCTAACAGTGATTTCCAGTCTCTCCGCCCATTTCTGGAAAAGTTCGTCGCGGGCTTCCTCTCGCCACTGCTGGATTTCACGCGGATGGGGGCTGTTGTCGTTTGCTTGTTCAGACACGGCCCGCCAGTATACTTTGGCGTGGATATCGGCCTCTAAATCCCACGGTGGGCTGCCGGCGAGAATGCAAGCTCCATTGAAGGAGACTGTACGATATGCTCGCGCTACTCTAAGTGCCATTACACGCTGCAGGCGGTGCAGTAGTGTAACCTAACCTAACCTAACCTAACCTAACCTAACCTTTTTTTTTTTTTTTTTTTGTTATCGGAGTGGAAATGCGTTACGCATACCCCCGGGCTGGGAGAAGCCACGGAGGTTATGTGGGACTCTCCCACCTCGCCCCGACCCCGAATGGGAAGGAGCTCGGCGGGCCTACCCACTAAAACCACTCCGGCGTTTCCGCACTGCCGTTAATGGGGACGCCATGGGATCGCAGAGCATTCGACCACGACGCCCCCCGGCTTGCCCTAAAAGGGCACCCTCGCCAAAGGACTTCTCCCACGGGCGACTAGCCTTTCGGCCCATCACCCGAGTCCCGATCGGCGATCAACTGGGTGAAGGAGAACCGCTCCAGCCCCCAGTCGACCGCCGACAAAACACGTATCGCCCTGAAAAGGGCAACACCCACCAATCGGTTGCGCAGCGAGCAGGCGCCATAGGCCCCTCTGGCCGGCATCCCCACTCCCCACACAACCCCCCCACCACTGCGCCCCTATAAAAGGGGACGCACCCTCCCCGGGAGCCCAGTCGCCAGGCGACCGGAGCCCCGGACGCACCGCCCCGAAAAGGGCAGCGCGCCCACCCGGCCTCGTCTGCTGCGCCCTTTGCTCAGGTCAAAGGGACGCGCAGAGAGGCCCTCCCGTCGGATCATTGGTAGCACCGGTAAGCAATCCCTGCGAACAGGAGATCACTTACCGTTGCCTCCAGGGCGCACCGGCCCGAACTCTACCCTTTCCCCCTGATCGAAATCAAAGGGAAGTGGTAGAGCTCGGACACACGAGGAGGTTATCCGACCTGGCGCCCCAACCTAACCTAACCTTTTTTTTTTTTTTTTATCGGAGTGGAAATGCGTTACGCATACCCCCGGGCTGGGAGAAGCCACGGAGGTTATGTGGGACTCTCCCACCTCGCCCCGACCCCGAATGGGAAGGAGCTCGGCGGGCCTACCCACTAAAACCACTCCGGCGTTTCCGCACTGCCGTTAATGGGGACGCCATGGGATCGCAGAGCATTCGACCACGACGCCCCCCGGCTTGCCCAAAAGGGCACCATCTCCAAGGGGACTTCTCCCACGGGCGACTAGCCTTTCGGCCCATCACCCGAGTCCCGATCGGCGATCAACTGGTTGAAGGAGAACCGCTCCAGCCCCCAGTCGACCGCCGACAAAACACGTATCGCCCTGAAAAGGGCAACACCCACCAATCGGTTGCGCAGGGAGCAGGCGCCATAGGCCCCTCTGGCCGGCATCCCTGCTCCCCACACAACTCCGCACAAGCCCCCACCCCTCAACACAACCCATCCACCACTGCGCCCCTATAAAAGGGGACGCACCCTCCCCGGGAGCCCAGTCGCCAGGCGACCGGAGCCCCGGACGCACCGCCCCGAAAAGGGCAGCGCGCCCACCCGGCCTCGTCTGCTGCGCCCTTTGCTCAGGTCAAAGGGACGCGCAGAGAGGCCCTCCCGTCGGATCATTGGTAGCACCGGTAAGCGATCCCTGCGAACAGGAGATCACTTACCGTTGCCTCCAGGGCGCACCGGCCCGAACTCTACCCTTTCCCCTTGATCGAAATCAAAGGGAAGTGGTAGAGCTCGGACACACGAGGAGGTTATCCGACATGGCGCCCCAACCTAACCTTACCTTTTTTTTTTTATCGGAGTGGAAATGCGTTACGCATACCCGCGGGCTGGGAGAAGCCACGGGGGTTATGTGGGACTCTCCCACCTCGCCTCGACCCCGAATGGGAAGGAGCTCAGCGGGCCTACCCACTAAAACCACTCCGGCGTTTCCGCACTGCCGTTAACGCCATGGGATCGCAGAGCATTCGACCACGACGCCCCCCGGCTTGCCCAAAAGGGCACCCTCACCAAGCGACTTCTCCCACGGACGACTAGCCTTTCGGCCCATTACCCGATTCCCGATCGGCGATCAACTGGGTGAAGGAGAACCGCTCCTGCCCCCAGTCGACCGCCAACAAAACACGTATTGCCCCGAAAAGGGCAACACCCTCCAATCGGTTGCGCAGGGAGGAGGTGCCATAGGCCCCTCTGGCCGGCATCGCCACTCCCCACGCAACCCCCCCTCACCACACACAATCCCTCCTCCCCCCAACACTACCCCCCCACTACTGCGCCCCTATAAAAGGGGACGCACCCTCCCCGGGAGCCCAGTCGCCAGGCGACCGGAGCCCCGGACGCACCGCCCCGAAAAGGCCTCGTCTGCTGCGCCCTTTGCTCGGGTCAAAGGGACGCGCAGAGAGGCCCTCCCGTCGGATCATTGGTAGCACCGGTAAGCAATCCCTGTGAACAGGAGATCACTTTTTTTCTTTTCATACTGAAACCGTTTTCAGAGCGGAGAGTACGTTAGGACAGCCTTTAAATTTAAAACCCGGAGTTTCTAGGATGAACGGTTCTCGAGTTATCAGAGTTTGAACCACAGCATTGACAGTTGGGCCGCCATATTGGAAAAGTTTGACCGTCGATAGCTCCCAAACTACAAGTCGTAGAAAGACGGGGCTTTCGACATGCGAATGCTTTCCAAGTATTTTGAGAATATTGTAGGTAAAGTATTGAAAATAAAGATGTAAACTTCTGCGAAATGTAAGCAATAGAAAAGATAAATAGATGTTATAAAAATAAGGTAGAAACAAGAAAAATTTTAAACAGAATTAGAAAAGAAAAAGAATGTAAACAATAGGTTAGAAAAGTGTTGAAGTAAAATTAAGATAGAAATAAGGAAATAATTGTAAGAAAAATAAACTAACGTAAACAATAGATTAGAAAAATGTTATAAAAGATAAACATAAGACTTGAAAATGTACTATTATACTATGTATATTGATGAAACTGTAATGAACGAGAAAAGTAGGCGCCAAACCATAACTCCAATCACGTTGGAGGTTGATCGAGAAAAAAAAACCTAACCTAACCTAACTTTCTGCTCCAAGCCAGAAAGAGAAGACATGTGGAAAACATCATACAGAATAATTATAAAAAGCTTCAGTGACACTGGCAGCGAGGAGCGACAACTGAGGTCTCCAGGAGATAACACCATGCTTTCACCAAAAGACTGCTGGCTTCCACATTCTACCCAGCAGACTGCCCACAAGAGGATGATAAGAGGCAGAAGGAAATCAGAGTAAACATGAGGGAATTACGAAACAAACTCTCCGGTATCAGAAACAATGACAATATAAAATTCGCCTGAGATGAAGTAGATAGAGGCAACTTTAAGAGATATGGACCCCAAAAAGGCCCCTGGTGTAGACGGTCTTTCCTCGGATATTCTTCTCCGGGTACACAAAAGGGAAGCAGAAATACTAAATGCCCTAAATAAATGTCTCAAATTATCATACTTTCCTGAAGTCTGGATACAAGCCTGGATTCGAATTATCCCGAAATCGGGCAAGGATGACTATACTATCCCAAGGCATATAGACTGCTGTGCTGAGGTGCTCGAGAAGATGATCATCAGAAGACTATCATGGTATTTGTATTCCCAAAACAAGCTCAGACAAAGGCAGTATGGTTTCACTTCCCAGATAAGTGCAGCGACGGCCCCCCACAACTGAACTGAACTAAATAGCATATTTTTGCAGATCCCGTTTGAATAGGTGACTGAAATTAAACACACTATCAACTGGACTTAATCGCGTAAAAACTATCGCGATTAAGTCCCGTTGGTAGTGTGTATCGCGAAAGTTTGAGACAATGTAGGTGACTGAAAGTTTTCCAGTTCATATAAATAACTATTCTACGAATTAAAACGGGGTTAGTATTTTGATAAAATAAATGGTGCTAAAAAAAACACTTTCATGCAAAGAAGTTTATTCTATAATGAGTTCTAGGAGGCGTGGTCGGCTGGTGGCACGGGCGCGGTCGCGGGGCCCGCGGGGGGCGCGGGCGAGAAGCGCAGCAGCTTGGTGAGCGTGGAGCGTGTCTCCGGCGTCTGCTTCATGCCGTGCAACGCGAGCTCGGACGGCGTGTTGGACGCGCGACTGTACACATGAAAGAAAATGAACATTATTATTATGAACATGTTATCATAACACAAACACATAATGAAAAATAATTTTACACAAATAATTTAATTATCAGGATACATGGCGTACTTAATTGCTATGATAGGAAGAATCACTTTGATGTTTAAGGTATGAAATCTGTGGCAAAGCACTTACTGTAGTGTAGGTAGGGTCGACGTCAAAGAGATGTTTTCACTTTTTTACCCTATTCCATTGCATTAAGGTCCAAATGTGTAAATATCTGTTTGACGTCGACTCTACAACGGCCTACAATTTTAAGTGGAGATGGAGAGAGTAAAATTGTTCAACGTGAAAGCGTTATCGGCCTAAACCGACCGTTAACAGACTAATGTAAATAAAGTGACTCCATGAGTGCACGATAGTCCTTTGTGAGAAGGCTGCCGGGAAGGGCGTGTGCACTGACTCTCTTGTAACTCCCGCGGTGACGAGCGCCGTCATCTGCAGCAGGTCGAGGTGCCGGTGCGTAGCCTCCAGCACGCGGCACAGCTCCTGGATCAGCCACGAGCCGTTCTCGTCACGCCACGACACGTAGTCTGAAACAGCATTTTCTAAATTGCAGGCGGCACACACTTATTAAAACCGAGCCTACATAAGGTGATAAGCATTTAGGGTGGAGATGTTCCCTAGGCAAAACAGGCTGGTGTTCCGGCACGGCAGTGTGGTGTGGTAAGATATGACCTTCGACGGAGGAGGTGAGGATGAGCGTGTCGGCGTGCGAGCCGATGCGCGCGGCGCCGCCGCCGTCGAGCGCGGTGTCGGCGCCGGCGTCGA